>CAUYLG010073046.1:0-104269 GCA_963573385.1 Cacajao melanocephalus
TGTGGGCAACAAAAATTCGTCTGAAAGTGCGGCGTCCACTCGCTCTCTGCGCTTTCACTGGGAGCTACAATCCTGAGCTGTTGTTAATCGGCCATCTTGGATCTCTCTCAATAATAATAATATTTTTAAAGTGAAACATAAAAATTTGGACCGTCTAGTATAGAGAAACAAGATAGTATAGAACAGAATAAAAATATTTCTATAACCTGCCAGATTGTACAATAGTTACAGTAGAAGAAAAGCCATTTCTATGTGATTATTACAGATGAAAGATGCACTTTTGGCTTTACAAATGAAAGTTTGTATATAGTGACGTTAAAAAATTTACTTTAGACTATATTTTAAACCAAAGTAAAAAGATGGAAACAATAATGTAATTGGAAATGCGTAGACTTTGAATGTGGACATTTCCTACTAAGAGTTATACATTCTTAGTTACTAACTGTGATACCACATAAGTTACTTAAATCTTCTGACCCTCAATTTTATTATCTGTAAAATAGACATCATAATACTGTCATTATTGAATTGTACTAAGGATGGAATGGGATGATATACAGAAAGCAGCAAGTCCATGTGTGACACATGGATAGAAACTCAATAAATTATGTGTTAAATGAAATAAATTTACCAAATTAATCTTTCTGCCACAGTTGTAATTTTCTCCTATCTCTACCTGTTCACATATATGAATCTCATTATGTTAAGTGAAAGAGGCCAGACATGAAGGTTACATATGCTATGCTTCCATTGATATACTATCCTGGAAAAGCCAAAACTACAGAAATGGAGAAAGGTAAATGGTTGTTAGGAGCTGATGGTGAGGGTAGGAGCTAACAATGGAGATCCACAGGGTAATTTTGGGAGGCGATAGAACCATTCTATACCTCAACTGTGCTGGTGTTTACATGACTTGATTTGTGTGCCAGAACCACAGACTATACCTTTAATAGCTTGATTCATTGCATGTAAGGTATACCTTAATTAAAATAATTTTTTAAATTGAAAAAGAAAACACCCAATTGCTGTTAATTCGATAGTTGGTGAAATGAAACAATGTTCCAGAAGAGAATCAGAGGCATATTCAGAAAAAGCAAATAATTGGTGGAATTTTCATTTGCAACTTTTGTGCTTGGACCTAGTGTTTGTTGCTGAAAAGCTCAGAGGGAACAAAAAGCATATTCGTAAAACTTCTTAATAAGGTCAAGTTGAAACGCAAGAGATAAAAGCAACAATCACCAAAATACAAGATGAGAAATTGAAGTAGTATTGGAAAAGGACAAAAGGAAAATACATCTAAAGACATAGGAGGCGTGTATCCATGGGAGGTAAATGCTGGTTGTGCTCAAGACTTTCAGAAACACGATAAATCTACAACAAGAATACATAAGCAATGTGAGTGTAATACATATTGAGAGGTCTTCATGAACATATAGCTACCAGTAAGTAGTGATCATGAAAATGCTGCGTCACAAATTCTGTACAAACCTATTAAGGGAATTTGTGCTGTTCATCAAAGAGAACAGATGGCCAAAGTACACTTTTTAAACTTTTTAAGGGTTAGATTGATCTATACTTTCTCTTTCTATCACAATGAAAAGCACACCAAAATCACTCTAAATCACAGCCTCAATATGCCTTTTGGATGCTTTTAAAGGGCGATCCAGATGGTATGACATAGAGGGAGGTGGAATAGTCTTGTAGGAGGTAGGTGGTGGAGGTTAAGGACAAGGGCTTTTGTTAGAGAGATGGCATATTGGACAGTTTTGTAAAAATTCAACACACCTCAGAGTATTGGACACAGTGATTGGCACAGAATTAGGACAGAAGAAACTGTGGCTTTGGTGGACATGGGAAATTGCCTTTCAGATCTTTGAAGAAAGTGAAACTGATTTAGGGTATAAGCTGGTGATTCTGAAATTTATTGCTGTGTAAGTGCTAATGACTGTGGCAAAGACGCTAAGACAGACAGTTCCTGAGAGATGAGGTGATGAGGGGATTCTTTTTGACAGGTGACATTGGGTCAAGGACACCTCAACAGTCTTGCTAAATTTCCTTTAAAACTGCTCTGCAATTTAAGATGTTTCTACCCAAGCTTCCTTTGTCGCTTCTCTCCTTCACTTGAGATCAGAAATGCATGGAGATCTGAAGGCATTGGCAGCTTCTTTTCAACATTGTTGCCATTTTCAGTCACAGGTGTTTTCCCTAAGATTTTCTTTCACATTGGATTCAGTCTTGACCTCTGTTTCTCAGAGAACGTTGACAAATACAGAAGCTACTTGTCACTGTTGCTGATTTCATGTTGCTATTTCTGTGGACAATGATTGTTAAACTTAGGATGTATTCAGTGAGACTTCTGTTGAGATATTTAATAAGATAGGTTTTTTGTGTTTTTGTTTTTTTTTTTTTTTTTGCAACAGTGGGTGGATTAAACCTGGGTGTCCTTGAGTGAAGGGAAAGGGTTACAATGGAAGTTATAGTCTAGACCCATGAATTTTGATCCCAAAAGCCAAAATCATTTATAACAAATCATTTTCAGTTCTGTTCTTAATTACTTATGAACATCTGTCCACCGCTTACATGACAATCTATTTCACTATTGTGTCCTTTTGACGAAAGAGGAGTTATTCTTAAAATCTCATGAAAAGATCCCCTTTTAAAGATCTCTTTTAAAATCTCCACAGATGCAGAGAACAACCCCATTCAATCCTTCAAGACTGTAATCAGGTCACCCTTTCGTATATTTTTTTGTTCTAATATAAAGAGCCAATTCCATTCACTAGTTTGTATATTCATTTTTAGCAAGTAATTTGGGTGCCTTATTACGCCTTTTTTTTTTTTTTTTGCCAATTTCATTATTTCTGTTTGCATTTCTTGGAATCTCTCCAATTATTCTAGAATTTGTTAAAGGCCGATGATCAATATTAGACATTATTATAATAAGGATCTGACTTGCTAAAAAGATTAAATACTCAGCCTTTGCTTCTGATGTCCTATTATTATATTACCTCTGTTCCTCAGATCCTATGGCCAACATCACTTCTGTGCCAACCACCAGAAAGGTATATACTAATATTTCACTTGCAATCAAACACTGCTCCAGATTTTTTTAAATTGCATTAAGTAATCTTCTTTAGTGGTTTCTTGCATATCTATTCTATTTTGCAATCTTAGTACCAGCATCTGGATAATTTATTCACAGTGTTTTTTTTTTTTTCTTTAAGTTCTTCTTTATGTTTCATGGAACAACTTGGTGTACAACAAAGGTAGAAATTCAATCTCACTCATTTATGGGTCGTGAACCTTTAGACAAATTATTTAACCCCTTCATTTTCTAATGTAAAAAATGAGGATAATTATATACAGATGACAAGTACAATGTGGAAAAGAAATGACATAGTAATGTAAAGTAAGCACCGACATAAAGTAAGTGGTCAAATGACATAAAGTAAGTGTTCTTCACATAGATGTGGCCATTTATGTACACTAAACTGCAATAAAAGAAAGCTTAATTTGAGAGAGAATGTGGCTGAAGAAACCTTCAAAAAAGCTCAGAAAGAGAATATAGTCTCAGTGCCTTTAGGAACAGCACATTTGTCTGACTTAAAAGAGAAAATCCAGGTATCATATTCTTTTTGTTCATTTTTGCTTTAATTTATGGGAAGGACATGGAAAACAAATGCTCCCCTCCCCAAGTAAGAGACTGAGGAAATATTCTAATACCAAAGAAATATGCTTTTATTTTCTCAAAAAGGGAGAGAGATGTTTTTCGTTAAGACCAAAGGAGAAAAGACCAGTGAAGAAAAGCTAGGAATAAAAAATAAAGAAACCTCAGACATGTAGCTACCTACAAATATTGGAAACATTATCATACAGAAAAGGGATTAGGCTTGTTCTGAGTGGGCCAAGAACTGTGGTTAGTGCAACAAGAAATGGAAGAGAACTAAGAGAAAAGACTTTTTAACCCCGAAACACACTCAAAAGTGGAATGGACCAACTCAGAATGCATTAGTTTCAAATCATAGAGGCAAGAAAATCACTTTGTTGTATAGGGAACACTAAGGGTTGGCTGCATTAGACCTGTATGTATCAAGCTAACCTGTAGTACAGAGCAGGAAACTGCCTGAATGACCCCATGGGGACCATTGGAATAAGTGGCCAGGGAGAAGTGAAGGGAGAGAGAAGTCCCCTTGCAATTACTGAGCTATTAAAGAGGTGGAGGTAGAAAGGAACTGGAGGGAGACCATATGTATTTGGCCCATCACTGCATGAATGGTTGGCAAGCAGGCATCTAAATGTGCTCATTCTTTCAGGTGGCCCTGCTCTGCTAAGGCACTGGCGTGGAAATAAGACGGTGGACAAGGTATTTGTATTTCCTGACTTACGAAGCATCAAGGTAAACTCAAATGGCCATGACTGATAAATAAGTAAACAGGTGATGTAATTGAGTAACATCAGTTTTGAAAGTGCTACGAGGAAAATAGGTGAAGGACTGACAGAGAAACACGAGAATAGAAGTGGACTAGTCAGTGAAGACTTCTCTAAGGAGCTGTCATTTATTAATCTGGGTGCTTCATAAAATAAAATAAGAGATGATAGATAGATAGACAGCCAAATATGCAAATAGAGAAAGGAAAGCATCAAAAAGTAGGGAAAGATCATTTTCTTGGAAATGAAAGAAACCCATGAGATCATTAGATTTGCTCTGTGTGGGGCTGTAGTGATGGTTGGGACATTTTAGGAATTTAATTTTACTATAACAGAATTGGGAAATGAACAGATTTAAGACAAGCAATCAGAAAAAATAGATATTTAAGAATGAGTTTTGAAATTTTTGACTATTTTGAAAAAAACTAACAAAATTTGCAAAAATAGTGCAATGATTTTTTTTACACTCTATATTCGTGATTTATCACGTATCCTCTCTTTATATAGAAAAGAAATATTATTATTATTGTTATTAGTATTGAGCCATTTCAATGTGGGTTATAGACATCATGGCCCTTTTCCCAAAAGTATTTCAGTATCTAAAGAAAAAGGACTTCCTCTTATGTAACTCCAATGCAATCACTAAATTTATTAATTATAAAATTGATGTACTATCTAATATATAAAGAATATTCAGGCTGGGCATGGTGGCTCATACCTGTAATCCCAGCACTTTGGGAGGCTGAAGTGGGTGGATCACCTGAGGTCAGGCATTTGAGATCAGCTTGGCTAACATGGTGAAAACTCGTTTTTACTAAAAATACAAAAATTAGCCTGGCATGGTGGTGCGTGTCTGTACTCCCAGCTACTCAGGAGACTGAAGCAGGAGAATCGCTTGAATGTGGGAGGGGGAGATTGCAGTGAATCAACATCACATCACTGCATTCCAGCCTGGGTGACAGAGTGAAACTCTATCTCAGAAAAAAAAGGTATGTATTTATAAATTTTCCAACTGTCTCTGTAAGTTCTTTATAAGCAATTAGCTCCATTGTCTGGATCCAGGATTCATTCCAGGATCACACACTGCATCTAGTTGCCATGACTTCTGGGTCTCCTTGGTCTGGAAGAGGTCTCAGCCTCGTCTTTCATGTCATTGACATTTTGAAGAGTATAGGCCAATTGAGGTACAAATTCAAAGTCCTTTAATCTGAAGTTGTCTGATGCTCCATCATGATTACATTTTGGTAATGCATTTTTGGCAGGAATAGCACTGAAGTGATGTCCTCTGACAGCAATAATACAGAAATTATGACTCTTGTTTCATTACATTAGAAAATATACTGTATATCACTTTGTCCCATTAATTAGTGGCATTAACTTTAACTATTTGTTTAAGGTGGAAAAATCTGCTAGGTTTATGCACCAGAAAGTTTATCATTTTTCCGTTTCTTGGGAGATACTTTGAGAATCTGTAAATATGAAATTTTCTATTAAACTTTGTTTGGTGGTATTTAGCACTACCGGTAATTCTTACCTGAATCAATTATTATTATGATGGTTGAGTTTTATAACTCTTCCATGTTTTTACATTAGTTGTAATTCTTTTTTTTTTTTTTTTTTTTTTTTTTTTAGACATAGTCTGGGTCTGCCGTCAGGCTGGAGTGCAGTGGTGTGATCTCAGCTCACGGCAACTTCTACCTCCAAGGTTCAAGCAATCCTCTGCCTCAGCCTCCCTCGTAGCTGGGACTACAGGTGTGCACCACCACGCCCTGCTAATTTTTGTATTTTTAGTAGAGACAGGGTTTCACCAAGTTGGCCAGGATGGTTTCAAACTCCTGACCTCGTGATCTGCCCACCTTGGCCTCCCAAAGTGCTGCGGTTACAGGCATGAGCCACCACACCAGGCCCATTAGTTGTAATTCTTATTTACTTATTTCTTACTTAACAATTGTTTACATGCTTATGTATTGACTCATTTATTCTCAGTATGAACTCATAGATTCTGGTTTTATCTGTGGTTTAAAATCTATCCCTGCATTATTCATTTTGCAGCACAAATTGTCTTTACTCAGTGAGTGGTAGCTCATTTAATCTGGGTCATTTGTTCTTTCAACATATTCCCATCAGTTTTGGGGTACTTCCTTAAATTTTTTTATAGTTAATACAGGTACATCTTGTTTCCCCCTTCCAAACCTGGCCCCTTTACTGGTGTGTGGTGTTTAAATAGTAACATCTAGGTGAAGTTCATCCTTGGAGTGGCATGAGGAGCATGGAATATTGCAGGAGGGAAGCTGATTGACCAGAGACTGTTGCAGTCATCTGGGTGAAAGATTGCAATGATCTAGTCCAAGGTGATGGAAATGGAGAGACGGAGATAAGAGGACACATTTTCCACATAGAAATTGATAATTATTGATTGGCTATTGAGGGTGAAGAAAAAAATGAGGATTCAAAGGTAATCCCAGGCTACCAGAACCAATAGTCAAGAGGGTGTATATGTAATATTACTCTACTTCGATGTCTTTTCCAAGTTCACATATTGATGATTTTATACCCTGGGTGCAGCTGGGTATTACGTGGTGTCTTTTTTTGACTGTGCTGGATGTGACCACACTTGCATCCGCCCTTGTGGGGTCATGTTCACATGTTACCATGGCAACCTCCCAGGCTACAGTTTCATGATGGCTTCAGTGGTTTTCGTGAATGGAAGCCTCTGGAATCAACTGTCTGAAGGTACTTGGAGGTGACTCAGCTGGTTCCAAATAGTATTGGGTGTCTCATTCCTGACATTAGAAACGGAATTAACAAAGGGAATATTCTAAGTGCTTCCTCTGCAGAGCAATAGTGATTAAAAGTTTGAAATCAGATGAAAGAAAATGCTAGTTTGTGAATAAATAGGATGTGGTTTTCCTACTGTAAATGTACAAAATTTGAAATGGGAATATAGAGATGTAGGAAAGCAGCAAGGGAAAATTTATATGATTTATATTTTGCTATCTGTGATAAGCTGATGTTTCATCACTTAATATTCATAAACAATTTGACTGGCATTTATTAAGATAATTTCAAACTATGAACATTTAGTTTGTCTCCCATTTTCTTGAACTTTCAGATAAATAAATAATAAACTTTAAAATCTACAATTAAAATACTGTAATATGCCAAAACTTCTCTGAAAGTTTTGATATTTTATTTAGAAACACACTATGTATTATTTTGATTTTTATAAAACAATAAAGTATTTAAATTTGATAGAGTGTAAATTCAAAATGAATTTTCTTAAGGGGAGAGATCAGCTCATGTGTTTGGGAAAGTGAAATGTGATTTATTGTAAATAGTCTGGTGGCTTTATTGATGCTTACTAGATCTATAAAGCTTCTTTGTTTTGGGCACACTGAGTCCTTGTGTTGTTCTCCCCAACGCCTAGTTTGTAGATTTTGTAGCTCAAAGCAGCTTTCTGTCCCATCCTCAAGCTCTGCAAAGTCCTGGAGTGCCAGATACGAGTTCTAATGTCTTCGCTCAGAAACCCTCACTCTAGATAACTAACCCCTTGCTCAGCATGGGCTTCGGGTGTCCCAAAGAGTTCACTAATGAGTGCTCAGGGTCAGACAGTATATCCTATTAAAGTTTATTCAATGCTTTATATAATATTAGATGTTTAAGAGGCTGTTCTAGTGCTAGAGTGTGTGGGTTTGAGCTCTAGCTCCATCCTCTACTTAACTCTGGAACTTTGTAGCAGTCACTGAAGTTGTGCTTTCTCAAGTGTGAAGTGAAGACAATGGCAGTGTTTAACTCGTCAAATTGTCTCCAGACTTCAAGGAAATAATCTGCAGAAGGGCTTGTTACAGGGTCTGGTGTTTAGTAGAATCAGAGTAAATGACGGTATGATTTTAATAATAATGTAACTATCATTTTAAAATTGTTTATTATGTGGAAGGCCTATGTGAAGTACTTTACTTACCTTCTCTTTTTTTGATATTCAAAGCCGTCCTATGAGGTAGGTGCCATTAGTAATCCAATTTTAGATATGAGGATGCTAATACTTACAAAGAGTTAAGAAAAGAGCCCAAGGCAGTTCTAGTGGAGTTGAGATTCAAGTCAGGTCTACCTGATTCCAAGGCTATGATTTCATTTTGAATGTCATGCATCCTCTGCCCAAACTGATGCCTGATGTGGTACAAAAACGAGAACAGAGGCTTTATGTCTGTTAATATGGCAGCTAATATTCATGAAAACTTACTTTGCTAAATATTACCAATAACCAGTGTTCAGAATGTGTGCAACCTATGAAGCTACATTGTTTATCTGAATTATTTCCTTTAATTCTGTTAACCAACATATGAATTCAGAATATATTATTTCTATTTCCCAGGTAAGCAGACTGGGGGCTCCAGAGTTCAAGTGCACTGCTCAATGCTCCAGAAGGAGGAAGTGGAGGCAGCCCTTGGAGAGAGGTCTGTCTGATCCATGTCCAGAATGTCTCACCAAAACTGTGAGAGAATAAATTTATTTTGTTTTAAGCCAACACATTTGTGGTAATTTGTCATAGCAGCCCTAAAGAAACCCTGAATACACACATCATCCCCAATTCTGATTTTTTCCTATTGCTTTGGAAGTCCTGAAAGAATAAAAGAGGAGGGCTGTCTATGTATACTTTGAAATCTAATTTTAGGGAACTGGCGGATAACCTTTGTATTTGGTTATGCTGAAAGAGACCTAGAGTTCTAGACTATAAAGCATTATTTTACTAGCTCAGCTTTGATATATAATAGGTTCAATCATTTCCCAGCTCCTGGGGAAAGGACAGTCTGATCATATATGATTTCAAGGAAAAAAAAAAAGAAGCTGTGCTTGCAATGGGGATTGAAAGAGAGACTAAAGACAGGGAAGATACTGCAATTCTATGCTAGTGATAATGAATCCCTAAGCTGTGAAACATAAGATGGAGGAGGATGGACAGTGAATGTAGACAGCATAAACCCAAAAGATTTCAGAGTAAAATTATAGAAAATGGTGTGGATTAATTTTAGGAAATGCTGAGAGAAAGCAAATTAAAGAATAACTCAGCAGTTTCTAGCCTGTTCAAAGTGAAAAGTAGTGTAGATTGAAGTGTGTTAATATACCAAGGTTGCTGAACCATATTACTAAAAACTTAGTAGTTTAGAACAGCAGAAATTCATTCTCTGGCAATATGGAGGCCACAAGCTTGACATCAAGGTGTTGGCAGGCCCACTCTCACTCTAAAGATCTTAGGAGAGAATCCTTCTTTCCTTCTTCCAGTTTCACTTAGCTTGTGGAAACATAACTCTCACTTCCTCTGTCTTCAATGGCCTTCTTTTTCAATCCTTCTTTGTCCTCTTCTTTTCTTATAGGGATACCAGTAATTGAGTTGAAAGCCCATCCTAAACCTAGAATGGTTTCATATGGCAATCATTAACTGCAAATACCTATTTACAAATAAGGACACATTCTGAGGTTCTGAGTAAACATGATCTTTCTCAGGCCACTCACTACAGGAGGGATATCAGTGGCTCATAACCCACATTGCTTCCTTTATCACAGGACCATCACCACCCAATTTTGCAAATGGAACATATCCTAGAAATGTTCAAGGTAGAAATCGTGGAGACAAACGGAGGAAGTAGGTGAGATCTTATTCCCATAGAAATTTCCGAGCATACCCACATGCCCAGAGGAGATGCCCGTGGTGGACTGAACTTCAAGGGGAGCTGAAGACTTGAGTTACACAGCCCTGGTAATATTGCTCTCCTTAAGAGGTAGAATGGCTTTTCAGTGACTAAGAGAGTTGCTCTTACATATTTCTAAAAATCTGTAATGCATATAACAAAAAATTTCTCACTTATGACACCTCCTAAGTACACATTCAACCATTTACCAAACTTTTGATACTTCATGGAAAATGAAAGGAAGCAGAAAATAAGAGTTAATACAATGCAGAAAATGCTTGAAGTGGCTAAGCATGTAATGGTGGGTGATAATCTTCTCCACATTCTTTTTCTCATTTTCTGGATAAATTTACAGGGCTCAGAGAACTCAATGGAGATCAGAATCACAACAAAGAGGAAGCCTGAATCCCCAAATCACTCTATGGAATCCTTGTTAATGCACATGCCCTTAAGCTTTATGTGAGTAAGAAATAAACTTCCCATTGAAACACTAGGGTTATCTATTACAGCAGTAAGCTTTTACTGACAAATACAATGAAAGTAGGTTCAGTCACTATCTTACTCTTGTTATATGTTTTTGTTCTTAAAATGAAACACAGGCATATTTACCTCTCAGAAATTTTTGAACAATCCAGTCAGATAATACATGAAATTCCTTGTTTCACTGCCAGAAACACTGCAAAGGCTCTATAAACACCAACAATTTTTATCACAGGATACTGCTCTTATACTGATGTGTCTATTAGTAGGACATACAAGGTCCTTCTTAATTAGACACCACCTTTCTCTTCCAACCTAATTTCCAGCCTTACTCCATGTCACCTAATATTTCTCTTATTTCTCCATCATGCCCTAGTCTCCATGGACTCTTTCACATGCGTATCTTGCCTTTCACACTCTTGCACTTTGCTTATGCTATTTTTCTTACTTGAATTGTTTTCCCTTCCATCCGCATTTATCTCTCTAGTGAAATAATACTAATCCTTCAAAGCGTATCAAAAATTTTGTGAAAATTTCCCTAACCCACTTAGAGAAAATTGACTGTTCTCTTCTCTGTGGTCAAAAAGCACATTTAACATACATTTATGATAGCAATTAATAATTTCTTGGTTTCTGCAACATTCACTCCTTTCTTACTCATAATTCTTTTTCAGTTTCTTGCTATCTCATAATCTTCTACCCAAGCTCCAATGCTTGAAGCTCCTAATGGCTTGGTTGTAGGACTTCTTTCTAACCATATTTTTTCCTTTAGTGATCTCATCCATTCTGTTGACTTTAATCTTATGTAGATGCTTATAAGAGCCACATTTATATCTCTTTCTAATACACTGAATCTAAGTCCAAATTCTTTCATCTCTAAGAGTGGTCAAATTTAATATGTCTGGAATAGAACTCTTACCTCTCTCCCTTGCAAAACTGTTCCTCTACCAGCCTTAGGAATCTCAGTAAGTGACTGCATTTTATTTGGTTGTTCATACCAAGATTTTTAAGTCAATGAAAGGATTGTAATATAAAATTAAGTAAATTCTCAGAAAGTGAAAGGAAGTAAGACAGTTGGTTGAAAAATATGAGTTAAGATGGAGAATCAGTGCAGAAGATCAATGATCCCACTAACAGGAGTTACAGAAGAAAAAAAAAAACTAGAAAAAAGGGGAAAAAAGGAAACTAGCAAAGAAATAATACAAGAAGTGTTTCTTAGAATGGAAGAGAGCCAAAAAGCCATTCTTTTTGTCAATGAGATGAAAGCAGACATTTACAAAAGGATGTAAATGAATGATTCTGGCCAAAAGAATTCCAAAGTCACTGGAGTGAAGAAATATACTTTTCCTGAATGAAGTATGGTGAGGATGGGAAGAGAATAAGCAGCTGTTAACTCTAAAAGCTACCACAGTATAGCTGGGGATTCAGGAAATAGAGACTAAAAATAAAAATATGTATCATATCCAATAAAGAAAAGTGAGAAGTTGTCTTCTAAGCCAGAAGTGAAGAGACATTCCAAGGTTAATAATTTTACCTTTGATATAGAGGTGAACATACTCAGATTGGAGCTGGAGGATGAAGAACTCTGGGAAAAAAAGAAAATAGGAAAAAAGTTGTAAATTGACAATCATATATTTGTGTAAAAAAATTGAACTGGAAACTCTTGAAATAACATTTTTAAAATAAAATTATGTCTTTCCCCTCTTTAAAACTATTCAATGTCTTCCCACTTCTTTTAGAATAAAATGAAAATTCCAGCAGATCTTGCACATTCCAGCTTCTACATGTGCCCCAGACTTATCTAATGCCACGTTCCCACTTGGTCTTTGAGCTGCAGCTATCAGAATGATTTTGAATTCTCAGCCATGCCAAGCCATTCTTACCTGAAAGCTTTTGTGCCACTCTTAGTTATCAGCTCTTAGTCCAGGTTTTCAAATGTCTGGCTGGATCTCATGCTTCACATCTCTTAGTTCAAATTTATTCTTGAGTAGTATTCAATGTATAACTTGAGTAACCTCTCCAGATAACATCATTTGTGTAATTTTCATCCACATGTATTCTATCAAATATTCCATGCCATTGTCCTGTTCATTTCCCTTTTAAAAATAATTACAGTTTTAATAATATTACTCATTAATTATTTTTCTCGTTTATTCAATGTCTTTTTCCACTTATATTGTAAATTTTCTGGGGATAATAATCTTTATTCTGTTATATTTTCTGTGTTTAGGTCAATGCCTGGCATGGAGAAGACATTTAAGCAAATATTGAATAAGAGGATGTGTAAATAAATGAATGAAGCTCATGATGAATATGGAAGTAGAGGTTGCATAGGAATATTTGAGGGTAGCAACAACTCAGGCTGTAATGGTGAGAGTTTGATCTGAGAAAGACAATGCCTGAACCAAAGTTTTAAGGATAAGGAGTTCATCAATAACAATAGAGGGAAGAATATGCAGGGAGACGAGGTAGCTTGTGCAAAGGCTCAAAGATTTGCGGTAACATCGTGTATTCAATAGAATCTAGGGAGACAATATAACTTTGCTGATGATAAATCATAAGTGCATGTTAAAGGCATCACAGATACCACTGAGCACCGTGAACAAGGCTTTTAAATATTGGTCATAATCAAGGTCTGTACTTAGACACCCACTATCTATAATGAGGGAAGGATCTTTGCAACATGACTAGCACAGTGTTTTCTGACTCAGGGGTTTATTAAGTGAAACTTCTTGAATTAGGAATTTCTAACATTTTGAGTTAGAGAATTCTTGGTTAGAAGTCAACACAAGATTAGCTTGAGGAAAAACTTGGAGAGTTGTGACACCGTTACATCTCAATATTTAAGTTTGTGTCATTTTAGTTTGTGTTTATTAAAACCTACTCAGGGTAATTGGAGACCTGTATTTTTTTATGTTAAAAAGTTACTTTGTGAATACGTCAGTAAATGTAGTCCTTTAGTTTCCTGCCCAGTAATTATGACTAGAATCCTAACAATTGACTTCGTGTCTTGATTTGTGAGTATGAGCAAATCTGGTGACTTCCTAAAGTGATCTTTTTCTCATCTGGAAATAGGGGGATAATATGGTAACACCCACCCCACACAGTTAATGTGTGGGTCAAATGAATTAATATGGACAGAAGTGTATCATGAATTCTAAATCCATAAACAGAGCATGACATATTATTACAAATTTAGAGAGCATTGCCAAATAAAAATGTTCTGTCTACCTACACTGTGTACTACCAGCTCCAGTGGAAAATTTCATGTGAAAAATGTATTGTACACCATCTCTTCAGGTTCAGAGAATTGAGCCTATGTACCTAAAGCTAATCTACTAAAGTGGGAGTTGAAGTGATGTCTTAAAAGAGAAATTTTCTAAGTAAGCTGTCATTCACTGGCTTTCAACACAATTGCTCTAGCCATAGATCATATTTTATAGAAAAATAGTGTTCTAATTCTTGAAGGAGAGTGGGATAGTATAATAGCACACATGCAAATCATATGACATGCAATATCTATGAAGAATAATGTTTTGACAAGAAGTTACATCTAGTGTCATAGAATTGAGCTAGTATTGGATAGATTACCAGTCTAGTCTAGTTTGTACACATTCTCAGAGTCACCTCCTTTCCCTGGAAATTGACTCTGTACCTACTTCTTCTTTTTCTTTTTTTTTTTCTTTCTTTCTTTTTTTTTTTTTTAGGTAGATTCTTACTCTCTTGCACTGGCTGGAGTGCAGTAGCACCATCTTGGCTCACTGAAACCTCCATCTCCTGGGTTCAAGAGGTTCTCCGGTTTCAGCCTGCTGAGTAGCTGGGACTACAGGCACGCACCACCACACCTGGCTATTTTTTTTTTTCAAGTAGAGAAGAGGTTTCTCCATGATATCCAAGCTGGTCTCAAACTCCTGACCAAAATGATCTACCTGCTTCGGCCTCCCAAAGTGCTGGGATTATAGGCATGAACCACCACACCGGGCCAACCTGTACCTACTTCTTATTGCTAGTTTTGTTGGTAAAGCCTTGAATTCTAATTTCCCAAGCAGATTGCAGGGTTCATGGAAGTGGAAGCTGGTTGTCCATCTCTTTGAATTCCCTACAGAGTCTGAAACAGTGCCTTGCAGAATGGTATGGATTGAGAAAATCGATCTTTATATCTGGTCAAACAGTTTGTATATGTTTGTTAAATTCAAGTTCATTTTGTCTTTTGGGTGCTCCAATGTGTTTGGCAGAGACGATATCTTGGTTATGAACTCATCTTGGCTTGGTATGTACTTCAGAGGTGAACTGAAGATGCTATCAGCTATGCTTTTTCATTTTGGTTTATTACAGTTATTCTTGAAATATTTGAAGTTGCTATGATATTAATCTTGCAGGCATGAAATAATAGATCTTTCTTTATCTTTGCATTACTTGAGGGGAAATGAGTTGTAACAAAGAGCATATATTTATTCTCAAAATTAATTTCAGAAGGAAAACTTTTACTTTGGAAACACACATAATTTCATTTTGCAATATACCTGGTAATGTAAAAAATACCATTTCACATATTATGTTATAAAAATAAACTCAAGCAAGTAGAGGAATAGGTGACTTGGAAAACTTGTTACAACACTTCTTGCATTTAGAATATTCTTTAAAAGCAACTTTATTTATTTCCAGATTCAAGAAATAAAGAAACTTATTGCCAAATTTGGTTTATTCTGTTACAAGTTTTCATTTATAATTATTAAAAGAGTTCATGTTAATTTTATAAAATCTACATACATACATATTTATACTTTACATATATTTAATAAAATTTGCATATCAGATTTACTTTATGAGTTTAGAATGCATAAACAAATCCCCACTCCTACCTCTAGATATCGCTAATATTAATATTTTAGGGCATAGCTTTTTGCAATAAGGATATAGTAAATAAATTATGTTCAATTTTGAACATGGTTCTGACACCTGCTCACTTTATACGATATCATTATAACACTTAGTCCCTAACTTAATGCCTAACTTTTTGCTGGACACTGTTCTAACACTTCTCTTATATTTGTTTATGTAATCATTATAGCAGCCTTATGAGTTAGTTTGGCACTGTATTTATTCCTACTTCACAGATGAGCAAACTGAGGCACAGATAGGATTACACAGAACTCAGTTCTCTCATTTGCAAAATGCAGTTAAGGTTAGTATCTCCATCTTTAGTGTTTTCATGGTTTTGAGAGGCAAGAAGAGGATATAGCAAAGTACTTGACAACTATGAGTTAAACATATGACATTGCATTATTATTGTGGTGATGGTGGTGGGATGTTTGTAAATTTATCTCTAGTGTTTCATACAATTCCTAGTATATGGTAGTTGCTAGAAAATATCTGTTACATGAATTGTCTATAATGCCCTATTTCAACCTCCTGAAAATACAAATAAATGACTAGAAGTTGTTTACTAAGCCAGTGCAGTTAACTATCACTTCATTTTTTAAGTGAAATGTTTCTTGTTCTCCTATGTTTCACAGATCCCATCTTACTGACTTCCAACCTTATAAAAAATAACAGGTGAGATGTTTCCCAGGTCACTCCTACTCCATTCTGTGATTGATGCAGGGGAGACTTAAGTCTTGAATAACAGATGAGGATGCCTTCTGTGTATCTCATTGTTTACTTTTCTTCTTATTTTGGCTTCATCTCTTCAATCACATTGAGACTTGGGTAATAGGCCCAAGTTTATTGTAAGCAGTCAATTAGATACTGTTGAAGCATTGTCCTTTGAGAATGGGCCACTGCTTTTTATATCAGGTAATGGCTTCTTAATATTTCAGTTTATTTCTTTACAAGTAAAAATTGTGTCATGTCATATTGAGAGGTGACCAAAAAGAGAATGAGTTAAAGTACATGACTATCGTATAAATTCCTAGGTGTGCGAGCAGAAGAGTGGCAGTGATCCTCATTAATAAGTGCATTTATAAAGACTTGAACATGTATTTGCATTTGCCTGCCAATGTAATCATGCATAATAGAAAAACTCTAAAGCAAAATAGGCAGAATAAAGCCATCAAAGGATATCATTCAGAGAAACTAAATTTGATCATCATGTAGAAAATATGCTGCTAAGCTTATTGCTTGTATAATACCAACTTTAGCCAATAGGCTTCTTCATAATGAAGTATTAGTGTCTGAATAGGATCTTAAAATGGAAATGCTGAATCCCAGAAAAGAACATAAATGATGATGATAATGCCTTGACATAAATATAACAGAAGCACCATGTTGTAATCAAGAAGTACATATTTCTTTCAATTGATGGCTATTCCCACTGCTTATGAGCTTGATCGACTGGACAAATGCACAGAAAAACAAGGTTTCCCATAAATACCATGATTTTTTGCATAATTTAAAAATCTTTAGTGTTAGGTCAGATATTCTCACTGAGAGTCCTTGAATAAAGTGATTTGTTGCCCAAATGTAAGTGGAAGATATCAAGAACAGCATAATACTCTTCAGTCAAACAGTTATGCATTTTTAATTTTACTACATTATTTAATAGTTGTTTTCCTACCTCCACTATTTCTAGTAACTTAAGCTTTAATCCAATTCTCTATGTAGCAATTTTGTGAATAAAAGTTGGATTCAATTTGAATAGGACTAGCAAATTGACATAAATATCAGAAATCACTTCGAAAACATGAACCAAGTTAATTATCCAGTTTGCAAATGAGTTATTATAATTTGATGGCTTTGCTTTGGAAAGCATATATGGGATTTAAAAATAAAGGAAAGCAGACAAACTATAACCCATAAAGGAAAAAAATTATTTTAATTAAGGGAAAATGGCGTTAAAATGGGAAGTGAGACAAATTATGTTTTTGATACATGAACTATTTTTATTAGGATGAAGGGACCAGAACTAATATTTACTAAAAATGTATTAAGTGTCAAGCACTGTATCATATGCTTTATCATTTATAGACTTCATATACAATACCTTCTATTTTAAAAACATGTTTCTTTTCTATTATTTATTAGATGGAAAGAATATTTAATGATACTTGTCTTATCCTCAAAAATATGAAATCAAACCATTAAAATACATAATGTGACCTTATTTAGTACTCAGTTCAGCCAATTTAGTACTCAGTTCAGCCAATTTATTAAGGACAACTATGCCAGTTGTCCTGCTAGGCACCAGGTGCTGTAGTAGTAATTTATAGTGTGCAATTGTATATCATGTTTCAAATATAAAATTATCATCTCAAACTTTTGAGATGCCCTATACCTGAAGGAATAATCTGAGATAAGTGAATGAAATATAAAATAATTCAAATTTAACTGGCCAAGTGATTGATCTCCAAAACTGCTCTACTTTTAAGTTACCAATAGCCTTTAAAGATCATTGTCAAAGTGTAGCTTTCCTTTTATTGAAAGAGCAGGCCAGTCTCAGTGAGAAAATTATTACCTTAATAGAAAAGTATGACAGTACAGACAATGCTATTTAGGTAACACAAAGCCAGAGTTGCAGTCTTAGGGAACTATAATTAATACAAGTTCTCTAATTTATTTATTGAGCCACTAATCTGTGGAAAGCAATAAAGGAATATCAAACAGTTCTTCAGTGAATCTCTGGTCATCTTTAGCTCAGACATCAAGATGCTCAGAGCATGTGTTATAGGAAGGTTAAATCTGAAGACCCAGGACATTTTTCATGGTCAAGAAAAAAAGAGATTAAAAAGTAGACTGCTGGAAAATGCCTTAGGAATCCGTACTTCTATTATGCAACAATTGTTTTGTGAATGTATGCTTATGTCCCTTGGAATTAACTGTTTAATGCCAGCGTTCTCCACAAACCTCTAGGTTCTGAAACGGTGGAGGCCCCTGTATACCTGTTCACTATTGTATTCTTCACCATCTAGTACATAATAAACACTCCACATATTTGTGGAAATAGTGTAATAATATGATTCCTTGGTTCAATGAGCTTATAATATATTAAAAGAGATAGATAAGCAGGCTTTTTTTTTTAGTAAAATGAGTGCAATGATAATGAAGATAACTATACTATACCCAACACCCAACACATGTATTCTATTCCCTACTCCTGTTTTTGGCCCATAACCACACAGTACTACCTAACATGCTATGTTTATCATACATATTACTTATCTGCTCTCTCTCTCTCTCTCTCTGTGTGCATGTATAAAGTGTGCATGTGAATGTGTGTTGCATTCATATGTATGTATATATATAAACATATATGTATATATATATATGTATGTATGTGTGTAGAGATGTATACACACACATATACATACACACATATATGAAAGTATCCTCCAGTCCTAGAAGAATGTTTGGAAGATAGTAGGGAATAAGAACTATAGTTTGAATAAATTAAATGTAATGGTGTGTGCTGAGGGAGACTAGACTCTTAGAGGAGCTTTCCCAGAGCCATGGTAAGGAGTGAAGTCCTCAAGAGAGTAAAGCTTCTGCCAGCACGTGAGTCATTACTAGAGAGGCAACAACAAATCCAGAAGGAAGCTGGATAAGATCTATCCAAAAGGGAATAGCCTCAGTCTTGACCTATCCAGATCGGTAACTGGGGAGGAATTCATTTTAAGGGTGGTCAATGAAAAGATATAAATGAAAGGTTTCCTGGAAAGAGATTCACTCAAGGGTAGAAAATTCTAGGATCAAACATCAGGACCCTACGTATTGCTTCTCTGAAGTTTGCATGGCAGCTTCCTGCCAGAAGTTGTGATCATGGAGAAGAATGAGAAGAAGGTGAGGGATCAAGGACTCATGGATCTAGCAGCTGATGAGAGTTCTGGGCATTGTACTAGAATGTGTGACTGAGAAACTGTGTTAGGCGATATTTTATTTTCACTTTTATTTTAGGCTCAATAGTACATGTGCAGGTGTGTTATATAGGTAAATTGTGTTTCACGGGGGTTTGGTGTGCAGGCTAGTTTGTCACCTGGTGATAAGCATAGTACTGGATAGATAGATTTTTGATATTCACCCTCCTTCCACCCTTCATCTTGAAGGCAGACCTGGTGTCTATTGTTCCTTTCTTTGTGTCCATGTCTACTCAATGTTTAGCTCCTATGTATAAGTGAGAACGTATGGAATTTGGCTTTCTGTTCCTGCATTAGTTTGTTGAGGATAATGGCTTCCAGCTCCATCCATGTTGCTGCAAAGGACATGATCTTGTTCTTTTTTATGCTGTGTAGTGTTCTATCATGTGTATGTGTCACAATTTCTTTATCCAGTCTACCATTGAAGGGCATTAGGTTAATTCCATGTCTTTGCTATTGTGAATATTGCTGCAATGAACATCCACCTGCATGTGTTTTTATGGTGGAATGATTTATCTTCCTTTGGGTATATAGCCAGTAGTAGAATTGTGTTCAGCAATGTTTAAATACCAAATGCGCTGAGAGAGAAAGACAGACAGAGAGAGAGAGAGAGAGAAGAGAGAGAATTTTCATTTATAAAATTTACTTGAATAGTATATCACCATCCATACCATCTTAAATTTCCTTTTCCAAATATTTTTAAATGATTTATCCATGAGGATCAATCTAGAACTTCTTTGTTTATTTCAATGGCAATGCAGTATGCTACTGCATGTTTGCAGTATATTAATTAAGAAACTGGCTGGATGTACTACCTCACACCTATAATCCCAACAATTTGGGAGGCTGAGGTGGGAGAATTTCTTGAGCCCTGGCATTAGATACTGGCCTGGGCAACATAGTGAGACCCATCTCTTCAAAAATAACAAAATTAGCAGGTGTGGTAGCGTGCACCTATAGCCCTAGCTACTCAAGAGGCTGAAACAAGAGGATTGCTAAAGCCCAGGGAGTAAAGACTGCAGTGAGTCATGATCACACCATTGCACTCCAGCCTGGGTGACAGAGTAAAACCTTGTACTTAAAAAAAAGGAAAGAAGTTGCTGAAGTGGTGTAGTGGGCAGAATTCTAAGATGATCCCTAAGATTCCTGGCCCCATATACATGTCATGCATAAACTTAGAAGATGAACATAATTTTATGTCTGCAAGTAGATTAATTTATATGGCACAGGTTAACTTTTTAAATAGGGTTAGCTGGGCACAGTGGCTCACACCTGTAATCCCAGCACTTTGGGAGGCCGAGGCGGGTGGACCATTTGAGGTCAGGAGTTCAAGAATAATCTGGCCAACATGGTGAAACCTCATCTCTACTAAAAATACAAAAATTATCCAGACTTAATGGTGCATTCCTGTAGTCCCAGCTACTCAGGAGGCTGAGGCAGGAGAATCACTTGAACCTGGGAGGCAGAGGTTGCTGTGAGCTGAGATCAAGCCACTGCACTCCAGCCTGGAAGACAGAGCAAGATTCCATAAAAAAAAAAACCCCAATAAACAAAAAAAACAAAAAAACAGAGAGTGGACCTGACTTAATCACATAAGCCCTTTAAATCTGAATCTAGAGGTCAGGGATAGAGGAAGTCAGTGATTTAAAGTACAAGAAGGATCTGATATGCCATGGCTGGCTTGAAGATGGAGGGCCGCCTGATAAGAAATGCAGCTGAGAGCAGCCCCTGACTCACAACCAGAGAGCAAATGGGGACTTCGGTCATGGTACTGCAAGGAACTGAAATTTTTTTAACAAGAATGAGTGTGGAAGCAGATTGTTTTACCCACATCTTGAAATGCAGCCCAGGTCTCACCTTGGTGTCAGCCTTGGGATACTCCAAACAAAGGGCAGTTGTATGGTACCACACTTCCACAGAAATGGTGAGATAATACATTTCTGTTGTTTTAAGCCACAAGGCTTGTCGTAGTTTGTTACACAGCAATAGGAAATGAATGGAAGCAGTAATGGCAAAATGCTAAAATTTAATTTACTGAGAAATGGAATGATTATTTTTCTATACTTTTCTATGTGCTGAAAACATTTTATGATTTTAAAGAAATGGAAGTTGTAACATTGAGAGAAAATGTCTGATAATTATGTTAGTAGAAGACTCAAGGGGCCCATGAGATTTGGGTGAAGAGGTGCGTATACTATGAAAAGTGAGGGTAGATTCCCCTCTCCCTGACTCTCCTCATTCTGCCTCCATTTCCATTAGCACTTTGCCCAGGATTATTTTTCTCGATAATTCTCCTAAGTCTAGGTTACAGTTTAGATTTTCAAGGACACAACATATATTTTAAGTAAAAAAAAAAATGCAAGCCTTTCTTTGGAAAAGCTAGAAAAGCAATAGGTAATTCAACTCAGATATTAATATGTGGCAAATGTCTCACTGGGGGAAGAATCAGGAAGTATGAACATGAACTGTGTGGTCCAGGAGAAGGAGAATGAACTGGGAGAAACAGCTTCAAAATGATCATAACGAAGACTGACTTTAGAAGAAATAGGACTTCTGGGAAATAACTTGCCATTCAAAAATAATTTTAGAGGTCTACAAATGAGGCGCTCTAAAGGGATAAACATGGAGTGGTTTAAAACAAACAAACAAACAAACTATAAAAGTTAATGATGTGAAAATGGTCATAAACAAATTGTGGGAATAATTTCAAAAGGAGGACCAGGTTGACAAGAAGCTGTAATTCTTGAATTTACCCTAAATTTAATTTTAAAAGGGAGCACTATGCTCTGTCTCTCCCTTTTTTTCCCCCTGCATGCATCATAAACTCAATTAAAGTTGATGGGAGTTATGGGCAGCATTTCTAAATCACAACCTCTTTGAGGCTAATTATTTTGAACTAAATTGTTAAACATCAACCTTTTCCTGGTTTGGTAATAAGCAAGATAACACCCTTGTACACATTATATTAGATTTCAAGAAAACATTTATGAAGATATTTCTTCTGTAACAGATTTTTTGCAACTAGTTTAAATTGATAAAAGATGTGAATTACCCTGTACGCCTAACAAATGTGTTCATTATGACAGAATTGGCAACGTAACCTTCTTAAAGTTGTAAAACACCTGGTCTGGGCTATGTTGCCTTTAATGAGTAGTTACCACTTGTAAAGCCAGGAGATTTGGGTGAATAATCTCCATGTGCCCAGCTACCTTTCTTGTAGAATTGTGTGACTCTGATTGCTTACCCCTTGGGTTCTTGAGAGATCTGTAAATCATACTCCAGGGTAACATCTACATGGAACCTAATATCACTTATGGAAAGTTATTCATTCATTATTTATTGGGAGCATTGGGGTCCCCGGCATCAAGCACCGAGCACTTTGTCCTTTCCAAGCTCTTAAATTTTGTTTCACCTGAACCACCTATTTGAAAAAAAAATTAAATAAAAGTTAAAATAATTTATGAAATAACAATCAACCGCTGTGTTTGCTGCTTTGATTGTTATAATGGCTTCATGGTTGTATGCATACATCCAAACATATGCATCAAATTATATACATTAAATACATGCAAGGTTTTGTATATCAATTATACCCAATAAACCTGTTAAAGAAAACTAAAATGAAATCAAAACAAATTAAAAAGTACATGCTAAAAAACCTCACATATTTTATAGTTTGCAAGTTCTTTCAAATATATTATTTCATTCAATACTCATTGATAGCCCTTTAAGTGAGGCTGCTAGCTTCCCTCTACAGATACATAAACTAGGACTTAGTAAGGATAAGGCTCTTGCTCAAGACCATCCAGCTGGTAGAAGAAAGAGCCAAATTCGGTTGTTCCAACTCTGCCCTTCACCAGCACGTGGCACCATAGTTAAAATACATCCTGGAGGTCGGTGTCAGAATTAAGGCTGAAAGGTGTGAGCATCTTACCATCTTCCTTATAATGGAGACACTGAAGCTCAGCCCTGTAAGTGAGTTATTAATCCTGCATTTGCTGCTAGTTGCATCTATCCTAGGCCTGATATTGATAAATATCAGGCTCGTTTTGGGAAACTATTTGTAAAATTAACGGCACTTCAACCTGTAAAAAAAAAAATAGTGAAAGTAAACCAACTCTGGTCAAATTTGCTTTTAAATTGTAGTATTTTGAAGATTTCTACATACTGCAAAAAATAAAAATAAAAAAGCAGTTGGGGTTAGTTTCTCAAAGGTTTATTTTTAGAAAAAGCTTTGCAGATGATATGCAGAAGATATTGACTAAGATAAAATTCTCATGACATGAATCAGCTTATTGCTGCTCATCTCCTTTAAAATAATGGGTTCTTTACATTTGTTGGATTTATTTTAACATATTAAACCATTTTCAAAAGTGAATGTCAACTTGAAAAATCACTCTCTCCATGTGTTCAGTAATGGAAGGGAAGCTCACAAGTGCGCCATCAGCAAATAACCAAACGTTTCTCTCATTAAGCTTTCACATTGCCTCTGAGCAGGTGAAAGGATTAGGCGACTTAATTCTTGCTTCTAATTCTGTTTCCATCTGAGCTTTAAATATTTACTACCGCTTAAGAATCTTGCAGTTTGGTAATCTTCGATGAGTCAGTTAAGTGTTTTGACTTATCACAAAAAGGCCCTACAGAACAATCATATTTTTTGCATCTTTCCCTTCCTTCCAAGACCAGGCCCACTGAACATACATTAGTTAAACTAGATCAAACGTAAGTCTCAATAATTGAAACTCAGGTCTCTGGGAGCAGTAGAAATCCTATTGTAAAGGCAGCACAATGACTGCATAGAAAATTCTTCTGTAATTTAGTTTTATTTATTTATTTTTTAAATAAGGTGTTTTTGTTTCCTTTGTCGTTTTTCTT
The DNA here is from genome assembly GCA_963573385.1 of Cacajao melanocephalus. Classification (NCBI taxonomy): domain Eukaryota; kingdom Metazoa; phylum Chordata; class Mammalia; order Primates; family Pitheciidae; genus Cacajao; species Cacajao melanocephalus. The sequence goes on from CAUYLG010073046.1 coordinate 24,320, forward strand.
GATAAACACCCTGCACATAGGAGATATTCAGGAATAATCTAAAAATCGATTTTGAATCTATTTTTTCTTGGGGAATTAGGACAGCTTTTTTTTCTTTGTTTTTCCTTCCCAATTCCTCTAAATATTCAGAATGTTGAGCGATGGTTTTACACTGGAGTTCTAAACTGGAGTTAATGGATAGAATTAAAGGAGTCTGTGAACTTGGGAGGAAAAATGTATCTTTCCAATGAGGAATCTTGAATAAGAGGTCAGCATTTCCTTCTATTGTAAATAAAAGCAATGTGCGCACCCCCCTGCCCTCAGCATTGTAATGCTTGCAGTGTTTCTAAACATTGACTGACAATGAAAAATCAGGGATGTTTTGAAATCAAATTATGTATTTACAGATATTTTGAAATATCATTTATGTTTACCACTATTTCAAAATTACTGGGCTCATTTCTGGATATTTTTATTTTCTGCATTCATAAGCTCATGTATTACAGTATCACATATTTGATTTTTATTATTCTAATAATCATATTTCGGTATATTCAGTTTCCTTAGTAGTCTCATGCATCTCATTTTACAGATTTGAACAGAGCTGGAACTAGGGTCTTGCAAGGTGCAAACTGGAAAGTGAATGTTTCCTTCAGGGTCAGGTGACAAGGGTACAACATAAAAGAAATAACTGGCTCTCATGTCCCTGAAAGGGCAGGAACGGTGAGGGTAGAATTAACATTTCCACAGATCCAAGAGTGATTTTTGAAGTTTTGCAACCTCAATACCTTCTTTTCCTCACCCCAGTACAGGCTCCATCTTTCAAAATACTATCCTGAGTGTGATTCCCTTCTCAATTGTAATTCTTGATCATGTCCCCATCCCTCAGTGAAGTCTGGCGTACCCATGAAGTGTGCTTGAGAGGCATGAGGAAAAGGAATCCAGAGAAGGGTGGTTTCTCACATTCCAGCTTCTCTCCTTTCTGTGGAAGATGGAGCAACAGCCCACTGAAGGCACTGTGGACAAGAGTTCTGGGACATGGCATGACCAGGTGCAAAGGAAGATGAGATACTAAGCACTGAGGTAAGTCAGGTGGTCACAAAATGTGCTACTGACACAAACTTGAAAAAGAAAAATCTCTCAGAAGGGATGCAAAATGGACCCAACACTTTCTGAATATCCATTAGAAGTAGCTGTGTCCTGCCCTAATACTCAGAGTCTGTGACTATGTCCCTGGGAGATTTCTCAGATGGGCTTAATCCTTAAGGAGCTATGAAAACCCTTAAAAACAGGCAACTTTCTCAGGCTAGTAGCATAAAAGGAAGTCAGAGTAGTTTAAAGCATTATAGATTTTTGAAGAACTTTTGTTGGCTTGGAGATACAGGGTAGACAAAAAGTATGGGTGTCTCTAGGTAAGAGAAAGCCCCAACTGGCAGCCTGCAAGGAAGCATAGCCTCAGTTCTACAGCGGCAAGGAACTAAATTCTCCCACATGGGAATGGACTTTGAAGCAGATTTTTCCTCAGAACATCTAGATGAGGACTCATCTCTGCAGATACTTTGATTTCAAACATGTGATATCATGAGCAGAAAACCCAGGTATACCATGTCAGACTTCTGACCTAAAGAACTGTGACCTGATGAAAGAGTGCTGGTTTAAGCTGCTAGATTTGTGGTAACTTGTTACACAGTAAAGTAAAGGAACACAGGAATTGACAACTGGAAAATGGAGTGGGATAGGATACATTTGGTTACCCTATGGTACAATTAAGTAAAACTCTTTGCTCGGCCAAAGTGCTACACATAGACTTTCAAAACCTGCGTTCCCATCTCTGTCCTTTTTCCAACTTCCCCTTACATAATTGCTGTTGAATATCTGTGAATTGAGTAGTATGCAAATAGAAAGCTAATTTCAAAGCCAGAAATCTTTCACTAGTGTGTTAGTCCATTCTTGCATTGCATGGCTATAGAAAAATACCTAAGACTGAGTAATTTATAAGGATATAAAGTTAATTTGACTCATGGTTCTGCAGACTGTACAGGAAGCATAGCACTGGAGTCTGCTTCTGAGGAGGCCTCTGGAAGCATAGAATCATGGTGGGAGGTGAAGAGGGAGCTTGCACATCACCTGGCAAGAGCAGAAACAAGACAGAGAGAGTTGTGGGGTGAGGGGTGTGCCACATGCTTTTAAATAATCAAGTCTCAGGAGAACTCAGTCACTATTGGGAGGACAGCACCAAGCGGGAGGGGGATCGTGCTAAACCATTCATGAGAAATCCACCCCCATAATCCAATCACTCCCACCAGGCCCCACCTCCAACATTGGGGACTACATTTCAACATAAGGTTTGGTAAGGATACACATTTAAACCATATCAACTAAGGAATGATATTCACAGGTCTAAAAAAAACATAAATGGAGTGCAGGAGCAAGAAGGTGAAATAGAAGGCTCCACCAATCATCCCACCTACAAGGACACCAATTTAATGACTATCTACACATATAAAACATCTTCATAAGAACCAAAAACCAGGCGAACCCTCATAGTATTGGTTTTACCTTCATGTCCTTGAAAGAGGCACCAAAGAGGTAGAAAAAGAGTCCTGAGTTGCTGACACCACCCCTCTCCCACCCCGCTTACAGAGGAGTATGGTTTATAGAGCTTCTCTAGGTACTAGGGGAAGGAGACAATGCTGAGACATTGAACTCTATGCTGTCCTGTTATAGAAGAAAGGAAAACTGACCAAACCCAGCTGTTGCCTGCCCATGAAGGAAGCATTTAAATCAGCCCTAGCCAGAGAGAAATTGCACATCCCAACGGATAGAACTTGAATTCCAGCAAGTTCTGGGTATAGAAGGAACATAGTTCAACTTAAGAAAAGCTGTATATGACAGACCCACAGCTAGCATCATACTGAATGAAGAAAAAGTGAATACCTTTCCTCTCAGATCTAGAACACAGCAAGGATGTCCACTTTCACCACTGTTATTCAACATAGTCCTGTAAGTCCTAGCTAGAGCAATCAGACAAGGGAAATAAATAAGGAGCATCCAAATTGGAATGGAAGAAGTAAAATTGTCCTTGTTTGCAGATGATATAATCTTAAGTTTGGAAAAACCTAAAGAGTCTACAAAAAAATTACTTGAACTGATAAATTCAGTAAAGTTGCAGAATACAAAATCAACATGCAAAAATTAGTAGCATTTTTATATGCCGACAGTGAAAAATCTGAAAAAGAAATAATCTCATTTATAGTAGCCTCAAATAGAGTTAAATATCTGGGAATTAACCAAAGAAGTGAAAGAATTCTGTAATGAAAACTATAAAACATTGATGAGAGAGGGCACCAAAAATTAAAAAATATTCCACATTTATAGATCAGAAGAATTAATAGTTAAAATGTTTATACTACCTAAAGCAATCTACAGATTCAATGCAGTCCCTATCAAAATATCAACGACATTCATCAAAGAAATAGGACAATTTTGAAATTTATATGGAACCGCCAAATACCCAGGATAGTCAAAGCTATCTTAAGCAAAAAGAACAAAACTAGAGGAATCAATCACATTACCTGACTTCAAATTATACTTCAGAGATATAGAATCAAAATAGCATGGTCCTGGCATAAAAACAGACATATTAGACCAATGGAACAGAAAAGAGAACCCAGAAGCACATCCACACACCTACAATGAACTCATTTTTGACCAAGAATATACACTGGGGAAAAGATATTCTCTTCAATAAATGGTGCTGGGAAAACTGAGCATCCATATGCAGAAGAATGAGTGAAACCAGACCCCTATGTGTCACCATATACAAAAATCATATCGAACTAGATTAAATACTTAAATCTAAGACCTAATGCTATGAAACTACTATAAGAAAACATTGGGGAAACTCTCCAGGATATTGATCTGGACAAAAGTTTCTTGAGCAATATCCCACAAACACAGGCAGCCAAAGCAAAAATTTACACATGGGATCACATCAAGTTAAAAAGCTTCTGCACAGCAGAGGAAACAATCAACAAAGTGAAGAGACAACCTATAGAATGGGAAGGAATATTTGCAAACTACCCATCTGACAAGGGATTAATAACCAGAATATATAAGGAGCTCAAGCAACTCTATAGGAAAAAATCTGATAATTCCATCAAAAAATATGCAAAAGATTTGAATAGACATTTCTCAAAAGAAGACATACAGATGGCAAACAGGCATATGAAAAGGTAGTCAACTTCATCGATCATCAGATAAATATAAATCAAAACTACACTGAGATATCATCACCCCCCAGTTAAAATGGCTTATTTAAAAAAAAAAATGGGCAATAACAAATGCTGGTGATCATATGGAGAAAAGGGAACCCTTGTACACTGCTGGTGGGAATGTAAATTAGTACAACCACTGTGGAGAACAATTTGGAGGTTCCTCAAAAAACTAAAAATAGAGCTACCATATGATCCAAAAACTAAAAATAGAGCAATCCCACTGGCTGGTGTATACCCATAAGAAAGGAAATTAGTATATTAAGGAAATAACCTGCACTCCCCATGTTTGTTGCAGCACTGTTCACAATAGCTAAGATTTGGAAGCAACCTAAGTGTCCATCAACAGATAAATGGATAATAAAATGTGGTACATATCCACAGTGGAATACTAGTCAGCCATAAAAGAGAATGAGATCCTGTCATTTGCACTAACTGGGTGGAACTGGAGATCATTAAGTGAAATAAGCCAGGCACATCAAGACAAATGTTACATATTCTCGCTTATTTGTGGGATCGAAAAATCAAAACAATTGAACTCATGGACATAAAGAGTAGAAGGATGGTTACCAGAGGCTGGGAAGTGTAGTGGGGAGCAAAGGGGGAAAAGGGGATGGTCAATGGGTGCAAAAATAGAATGAATAAGACCTACTATTTAATTGTACAGCAGGATGCCTATAGTCACTAATAACTTAACTGTACATTTAAAAATAACTTTAATAATTAGATTAGATTTTTTTGTAACACAAGGATAAATGCTTGAGGGGATGGATATCCTATTCTCTATGATGTGATTATTTCACATTGCATGCTTGTATCAAAATGTCTCATCTATCCCATAAATATATATACCTACTATGTTCCCACAAAAATTAAAAATTTAAAAAAATGTAAAACAAACCCAGAAATGTTAGAAATTTATTTTTTCTCTCTTTTCATATGCCTTCCTTTGCTAGAGTTATGACTTTTCAAGATAAATTGAGGCAGTTTGAGAAATCTTAAACAGTCTGAAGTGTATCATATTCATCTTTAGGTTTTTAAAATTCAGTCTAGTCTTTGGAGCACAGTAGGCTCTCAGACATATTGAATTAAAGTGGGAACAGTACAAAGATCAGAATTTATGGTGATCAGTTTTATTTTTGACAAGATTATTTACCACGTAAATGTCATGGTGTCTGAAATGTGTTCATTACACATATTCAAGAGATCCCAAATACCAGTACGGAAAACAGCAGACCAAAGTAACATAAAATAATTCAGGAGAGAAAAAAATTGACAGGCAGGAACGTTGCATAGTGTAACATCAAGAATATGATATTTAAATGTGAAACTGACTTGGGTTTAATCTCATCTTAGCTATGTAAAAAGTCTGAGACCTTAGAGAAATTATTTAACCACTCTGAATCCTGATTTCCCAATCTAGAAATGAGAGGTCATTAAAACAGTTCTCCCAAATGGTTGATGTGAATATCAAATGAGATCATTTATATAAAACTATTAACATAGTATTTGACTCATTGTAATTATCAAATTATCAGTAGTTACTATGAACTATAAAAATTGAACACTTTTTTAGAAACTGACATTTTCAGGGAAAAGTGAAACTGAATCCAAGGTAAATGTTATTAGAATATTGATTTTTTAAATCATTGATAACATTACATATTTTTGCAAATCAAAATTATTGAATTTTAACAGTCTGAAATAGTATATGATATGCATATCTCATGCTATCTGTTGAATTAATGGATTTGAGTCTATGGTGTAGTTTTCTTTTGCTTTTCTCCATTGCTGCATTTCAGCTGTTACCTTCGTTATCAAATTCATAAGAGCCATGTTAGTTTCATTGATAAAAATGTTTTGCTTTGCAGAAATATTCTTGAAATCAACTGGCCTATGCCATTCTTATTTCAGTGGAACTTGGTCTGATACAAAATATAAAGAGATTAAAAACATTCTCTATTGTATTTGTTTTGAAAATAAGAAAATAATAAATAAAACATACCAGCAATAGCATTTATTGTACTTCTTAACTCATCAGTGAAATTGGTGGAAGAGTAATATTGTTGGTCACTATAGTGAGAGAAGTCTGACACTAACACTATATACTAGAACTAGACTTTTTTTGTAGCCTTATAACTGAGTGTTTCTGGGACAATTCAGAAAATGCAAATGAATCATTTTTAAATTAGACACATTTGCATTAATACACTAAGATTTCACATATAAAATGTACTCAGTTTAAACAAAGACTCCTCAAAACATCAAATGGATGGAACTTTGATCAATAATGGTTTTCCATCTGTTTGTTATTCAGTTCATTCAATTCTTAGTTGATTATATATTTTTCTCTATTAAACTTTAAGCTATCTTTACTAAAAAGTCATAAAACTTCTTATAGTACAAAAAATTCCAAGCACAAGTGTGTTTATACTAAATTGCCGTATATCGACATTCTTCAACTAGAGAATAATTTCCTTTCATATATTGAAAAATAGTAAATCGATGAGTAACATACAAATATTTTGAGAATAAACATTTAAATCAACAGAGATAATGTGTTAATATTCAGAAGATTTTGTTGTCCACAAGGAATTAACATTTTCAAATAAACATACTCAAAGAAAAAAAAAGAAAATCCAGAGGACTGATTTGTCATTTTTCTTTTTTAACCAATAGTTCTGGAAACAGATAGCTTAAACTCAATGAGCCCCAGTTTCTTTATTTTTAAAATGAATCAGTTTGACTAAATGTCTGTATGGTTTCTTAAAACACAATAATTATGAAAGTTGAGAGTGTCTTATTATTTATCAAGGTATATTATATATACAAGGATCTTTGCAAGGAAAATATATTACTCTATTTCATACCGCTATAAAGAACCACTGAGACTGGGTAATTTATAAAGGAAAGAGGTTTAATTGACTCATAGTTCAGCATAGCTGGGTGGAATCAGGAAACTTATAAGTATAGCAGAAGGCCAAGAGGTAGCAAGGCATCTTCTTCACATGGTGGCAACAGGAAGTGCCTAGCGAAGGGAGAAGAACCCCTTATAAAACCATAAGATTTTGTGAGAACTCACTCACTCACTATCTCAAGAACAGCATGGGGGAACTGCCCCCATGATTCAATTACCTCTACCTTGTCTCTCCATTGACACATGGGGATTTTGGGGATTACAATTCAAGATGAGATTTGGGTGGGGACACAAAGTTTAACCATATCAGAAAATAAATACTTTGGAATTGTACACAGACAAGAACAAATGTCGGTACTTTCTATAGAAAACTAAAGGCATTCACATTTGACATCAGGTAATAATTTTATTATCATAAATAATTTATATGTTCTTTAGTTATAAACATCTTTAACTCTAATAATTTTCATTTCCATCTAAAAAGGAATATGATCTTAACAAAAAGTACATATATTGAATTAAATTGGGACTGTGTCTTGCAAGTTAACGAAAGTGAAACAAAAACTGCTTTAAACAATGAAGTGGATTTATTGGATGATGACATTAAAAAAATGTAACAGACTCAATCTAGTTAAAGACTCCAGGTCTATTCATCTACCATTCAGGCATTCTTCTCTGTGTTGGCTTAGTTCTCAGGCTGCTTTACCATGTAACTGTCAGACAGGTGTGAGCAGAAACTATAGCTATGGCTTCCTCATTTTCATCCATGTGGAGAGGGCATTGCTTCACCAGAAAGTCAAACAAATGCCTGTGCTTCCCCTCAATTGAGGTACTCACAATTCAGACTCTGTGAGCATGGAAAATGCCATATACTAGTTGGAAAAGATCCACTGTCTGTTCCAGTATCCACGGTAGTATCCATGGTAAAAATTGCACAATTAGGGTTCATCCAATGCTGCACAATGATGAATGGAAAATTCTCCAAAGAAAATTTTAGTTTCTGTTAGGAAGTGGGAAGAGAGAGTACTTATAGATTATGCAACTGAACAATGTCAAATGTATGAGCATCTATTCAAATGCATTCAATGTTTACAGTGAAAATATTACACACCAATTATTTTTTTGTTTTCTTACAGTATTTGGAACTCTAAATATGAAAAATAGATCTAAGTTAAAATATGGTGAATATTTATTGAAACTTCTAGTGGGAAATGGATTTAAGTATAAGAACAATTGACAAAATGTAAGTGAAAAGGGTTACAACATTTTAAAATTGTACATGATAATATTCATAAAAGTTAAAAGACAAATATAAGTTAGGAAAAATAGTTGCTAGGAAAATGATGAAGAATTAATATCCTTCAAAATTAAAAGATTTCTTCACAACAATGAATGCAACAATCCATCTTATAGCAGATACTGTGGATGACTCACCTACTCTTCTTGTCTCATAATATTGTCAGGAAGCCAGTACTCACTTCTCCTCACCCTGGGTTACCTTTGCAAGCTGAAAATGCCAGAGAGTTAGTGCCCAATCCCCTAACAGTCCCTAGCCATAGACAGACAGAAGTTGTGGAAATACCCCAGCTTTCTAGTCCATGGGTGGGATGATTTTGCATGAAAACCTGCTAAACACAGAGCCTTTATTGGTCCCTTCTCTTCTCTGTCTGATTTCCTGTCTCTCTAATCAGGGTTTTTCAGGATTACCAACTCAATCCACTATTTTCACTCAAATACCACTTTCAGGTAAAGTTTCTCTAGGAATCCAAACTAATACACACTTCAATAACAATTTTTCAAGTCTTCAAGATTGCTAAAAGAGTAGATTTGAAATGTTTTTATCACAAAAAGACAAGCATTAAGACCATGAATTTGTTAATTAGCCTGAGTTAAACCATTCCATATAGTAAGCATATACTGAAACATCACATTGTACCCCGTAAATATATACAATTTTGTCAATGAAAAATAAAATTTATAAAAAGTGAGTAGACAAATCATTATAGAATAAATGTGAATATTTATTTGCAGAAAACCCACAGAATAAAAGTGAAAAAACTTTCACTTTGTAGTTATTAAACAGGGAGTTCCTATTTTTATTTTATTAAGATTGTCCAAAATTAAGAGGAAAAACTCAGTGTTATAAAGGATATATTCAGGAAATCTTCCCATACTGTGAAGGTGATTTAGCAAAAATACTTACAGATATATTTTTAAAACATTTATGTTTTTCAACTCAGTATGTCCACTTTTAATAATTATTTATTGATCTATTAGAAATTATATCTAATTAATTAGAAAAGACTTTGATTTATTGTATTCTTTGTATTAAAAATAAAATTAGAGATGAGAAAAACCTACATTCAAGCTCTCAGAATATTAGTTCTTATAAGGGAAACTGGGAAGAGTGGAGGAGGCAAGTTTATGAGAGAATAGACAAAAGTTTTGTCAATTCCTTGACCTTTTTCCTTCATGTATTCATGCAACTGATGTTGCACTGCCCTCAAGGCTCTGGGTCTCAGGCTCACCATTGCCGAAGTCTTGGAAGCACCTTCTCTTGGCCTGTTTCCAGATCTTCACTTGAGCTATATATTGCATTTCTGGCAGTAGTCTGGCACTGACCTACCTGTTCTTTCCCTGGCACCTGACTTGGATCTCATCCAGTTTTCAAAGTCATTCCTCCCACAATTCAAAAGTCACTCATTCCATTTTTTCATACATTGTCACCTGGACTATTGTGCTATTTGATAGAATGCAGCTACCATGCTCCCTGTTTGAATAGCATGAACTGATTTTGGTATTTTAGAATTAATGCCATAAGTGATGGTGGTAAAGGATGTGCAGTGATGACAGTAAATTAAAAGGACATTATGCACATATTTTCCAGAATGTAAGAAGTAGCTTTTCTTAAAAACACTGGATAGCGGATTCAAATTTCTGCAGAAATTCATTCTAAACCATGAAAATCCCTCATAAGTGGTAGGAGCCCAAATTGACTGTACCAGGGCAGATTGGCCCTTTCCATTCATTAGCTACTATTCATTATTGTCTAGATTCAATGACATCATAGGTACAAGTGTGTTTTGCAAACTTTGAATCAAAACATCAATAGATGTTTTATTATTATGTTTTGTATGTTGTAGACTCCAGCACTGTGATTCCACTTTTCAGCTGGAGACTGAACAACTTTTCAAAATACTGGACAAACTATAGAGTTTTCACTTATTTTTATTCAAATTTTTATGAATGTATTTAATATTATTATCGATCTTTTGCACAAAATAAACTAATATCATTTAGTAAACATTTTTGTTTTATCTGGCAAATTAAAATACGCGAAACCCACAATGTTTCATTTTTAAAACTGGGGAATCATTAGAAATCACCAAAGATATGTACAGTTAATTGAAATGCTGGGCTAAAACAATATTACTAACAAATAATTCAATGACACATGTTTAAAATGAACTCATATGCAGACTATAATTATAAGGCATGATTAATCACATGCAGAGGTTATCTCCACTGTAAAATAAATAAATGTCTCACTCAGAGCTGATTTGTTAAAATACTATCTGGGAAGCCAATAAATATTCATTATTCATATTAAACACAAAATTCTGCCAGGGGAAGATTACCCCTTTCAAGGTCACTTGTTTTGAAGAGCACAAAGACCAGGCAGCAAAGATACACTTATTCAGGTCTTTGTTAACCAAGATTTTTGACCTCTGGCAAATTCCCGTCTTTGCTCTGTCCCATTTGGGAAGTAAAATTTTGTATTCACTGACTCCTTTTGCTTTATAAACATATTGTAAGCATAAAGTGCAAATAGTTTAATTAAAATACCTGGAAAACATAAAATCTCTGTAAATATAAAGTATTCATCTTTCATTATTTCCAGCCGTTTTCAAATATTTTATTTGATGTGTAACATTAAATACTTCTCAAGTATTTTTAACCTACAAAAGCCATACAAATCATAAGGTCCTTGATGTGGTTAGGCTTTGTGTCCCCATTCAAATCTCATCTTGAATTATGATCCCTATAATCCTGATTTGTCAAGGGAGAGACCGGGTGGAGGTAATTGAATCATGAGGGGAGTTTCTCCCATGCTGTTCTTGTGATAGTGAGTTCTCAGGAGATGTAATGGTTTTATAAGGGATGCTTCCCCTTCACTAGCCACTTCTCTTTCCTGCCACCCTATGAAGAAGTTGCCTTGCTTCCTTTCACCTTTTGCTGTGATTGTAAGTTTCCTGAGCCCTCCTCAGCCATGCTGAGCTGTTAGTCAGTTAAAACTCTTTCCTTCATAAATTACCCAGTGTAGGGTAGTATGTTTATAGCAGTGTGAAAATGGACTAATACAGTCCTGTCACAGGTTAATGGAAGATATCTAAATCTGCCTACACTTAACTTCCTATATATGTGTGTACATATGTATATATGAATATATACATATTTGTGAATATATACACATATATATTTTACAGTGGTGTTCTGTCACCCAGGCTAGAATGAAGTGGCATGATCATAACTCAGTGTAACCTTAACTCCTGGACTGAAGGGAGTCTCCCATCTCAGTCTCTCAAGTAGCTGGTACCATAGGCACGTGCCACTATGCCTGGCTGAGGTTTTATTTATTAAATTTTTATGTAGAGATGGGGTCTTGCTAGTTTGTCCAGGCTGGTCGTGAACTCCTAGTCTCAAGTGATCCTTCCACCTGGCCTCCTAAAGCACTGGTATTATAAGTCTGAGTTTCATATATTGAGACATGTAGTTATTAGGCACATTGAAATTTTTATGGGTCAGCATGACCCAATTGTATAGTGGAAATCACCAACATTTTGTAACACAAATCCATCACTAAGCCAAAGAGAATATTTAAATATATTTGATCCAGGAATATCAACACACTTTACCATATGGTTTATGTAGTGTTAAATATGACAGATAATTTTACATAGAACAAAAAATAAGTTTTATTTTTAAATGCTGGTAGTAAATTTAAATACCTATTTAATTTCACAATGCATTTATTTCATCTTTTACCTTCCCAGAAATAGTTAGGTAATGCTCTTCGAGATTGATATGTACATTTCTGTCACCAAAATGCAAGTCTAAGGTTGGAGCCCAACTTCCTGGCATTTCTTTGAACAGAACTTCTGACCTGATCATCAACAGTGGTTACTTCTGCAAATCATGGTTTGGCCCCAGTTCTGCACCTACTTGCCGATACCACAATGTCTTTGCAGGTGGCCAATTGATCAAGTACTAGTGAATCCCTGGGGTGTGGGGCTACTATGGAAGAACCCATCATTTCAAAACCTAGAACCGTGAAAAATTTCACTTCCTATGTTAAGAGCTTAGGAAACCTTTGAGGTATTTTTTTACACACACACACACAGGTGTGCACACACACACACATACACACACACACACAGTGTCCCAATCATTTGTTAGTGATTTTCATGTTTTAATTTTTTTTTAACCAAACCCATTTTTTTTTTTGAAGAAAAATCTAGTGTTTTAAAAAAGAGAATTCCTAGACCCTAGACTCTGGGATATATATGTTAAAGTCTGTTAGTTTTACCTTTTTTCCAGTCCCTGATGAGTACATGGATTGTAAAATAGCACAATTGGCACATTATCTTAAAACGCAGACCCTGGCAGTGCATGCTAGCAAATGGAGCAATAGTTTGGGTGATAATATGTTACAAGATAGAAGTAGTTAACATCGTGTTATGGGAGAAGAGATGTTAAAAATGGAATGAGATCCAATTCATGCACCCAGGAAAAAATAGGTAAGCCAATGCCAGAAATACAATTTCATAACTTAGGAAGAGTCAAGGTCAAGAATCAGGCCAGCTGAAGACTTCAAAAAGGGCATGTAACAGAGCCAGGACCCTGAGGGCGGTGGAACATCAGAGCCAAGAGGAATGGAGACAGAAAAGGGAATCCAAGGAAATTTTGTCTATTCCTTCATTAACCCCAGCTCCTTCCATTTACTGGTTTCCTCTAATATAACTAACACTCTGAGAGTCTGTACTTAGGTTTCCTTAGTCTGATTTTATACTTAGCATAAAGTATGCTGTATGTCAAAGCACATTTAATTTCATGTAATTTAGTGAATAAAGAAGTAACAAAAGTGGACTCAATGAGCAAAAGAGCATTAACATTTTGGAAAGATACATTTTGCTAAATTCCCTTTTTACATGGTTTTATTGATTTATATTCTCATCAGCAGAATATGAAAGGATTCACTGAATAGAGTTTCTATAACATTAAGGATTAGTTTTAAATCTTGGACAATCTGATAAATTTAAAAAATTAGTTATTCCTTTAATGTTCATTTCCTTGATACTTGTGAGGCAAAATACATTTATCTTTGACAGTTTTTCTTCTTTTATTATTTGTCTCTGCACAACCCACCTTTTTTGTGGATGTGTGTCTTAACTTGAGTTCCCCAGAAGCTGATATGAGGCTACGATATGAGAATAAGCAGTTAATTTGGTTGCTAATCCTGGGAAACACTGGTAGTGGAATGGGGAAATGAAACAGCGACAGAAGAAATCCCCTAACATGTGCATTTTGAGCAGATTGTCAGCACAGATAGGTGAACTTTAATTCCATTATGGAACTGAGAAATTCAGAATCATCCCATACACAGGACTAGAGAGCTGGGCTTATTACCTACTCTTGTTGTTCCTTGGCTGGGGGTTGAAAAAGGAAGTGACTTTTACCAGACGAAATGGAGAAAGCTCTTGGGCAAAGAGACGAAGGTGCTGGCGTTTGGAATTGTTCACATTTCACTGAAACGGTTTTGGCTGAGAGGATCGGGTAAAATACTGAGGTGTCCATTACAAGAAAATTAATTTTTTCCCTCATCAATGAGTTAAATCATTTTAACTTCAAGTTTATTTACTTTCATTATATTATTTTTCCTAGCAATGAATTGTTTTAGTTTGTACCTGGTTGTTTCTGTTTTTTTCTTTTTTTACTTTTTTATTTTTTAATAGAGATGAGGTCTCACTATGTTGCCTAGGCTGGTTTTGACCTCCTGAGCTCAAGTGATCCTCCTGCCTCAGCCTCCTAAAGTGCTAGGATTACAGGCATGAGCCACCATGCCTGGCCTGTTTATTTCTTTATAAATTTTAAAGTAGCGTTTTTAAATAGTGCATTAATTTTCTCTCATATTTCATTCATTACATTTTCTTTCAATAACTTCCTTCTTGTAAAGACCCATTGAATATTTATATTTTAAGTTAGTTTTTAAAATATTTAGTTTTATAATTTATCTAGAATTAATATGGTAGAGGTATGGTTATTTTTTGTTTTCAAAATACTCAGACAACTAAGCCAAGACATTTTATAATATATTTCTTCTATACTGTTTTGAGATAATTTTTAACTTATATATACTTAGAGTGTTTATATAAATGATAGAATGCCTTCTTCAATAGTAACTTTTTTTCCAGTTGTTTTCTATCATTGCCTGTATTTTTCTTCATGCCTCAAGTTAAGGTAAAATTCAGAATGATTTTGTTCATATAAATTATCATTGAGATTGTGGGAACTCCTACCTTTTAAGTATTTCTTCTTTCATCTCCATAGAAGCATATCTTTCTTTATGACATCAGTAAAGCTTTACTTCTGTAGTATCTTTCTAGGCTTTTTCATATCACATTTTCTTTCTTTCTTTCTTTTTTTTTTTTTCTTTTTGAGGCAGAGTTTCATTCTGTTGCCCAGGCTCCAGTACAATGGCCCGATCATGGCTCACTGCAATCTCGCCTCGGGATTCAAGCGATTCTCCTGCCTCAGCCTCTCGAGTGGCTGGGATTGCAGGCATATGCCACCACACCTGGCTAGTTTTGTATTTTTAGTAGAGACGGGGTTTCTCCATGTTGGTCAGGCTAGTCTTGAACTCCAGACCTCAGATGATCTGCCCATCTCGGCCTCCCAAAGTGCTGGGATTACAGGCGTGAGCCACCGTGCCCGACCTTTGTATTTTCATGAATGGAATCTTTTGGGGCTGAAGGCAAGAGGTATAAATGTTTTCTGAGCTGCCTTGGGAAAAGATAGGGTGAAGGAGAGCCTAGTGTTTCTCTTGGATAATGGTTCATGGTGTTGTGAAGAGGAGTGGTGAAAACAAATGGAAAGAGCTGTTGCCTTAGGTAATTCTGAAACAAGGACCCTCAGCCAGGTATGTTTTCATTCTAGGGACAGCATGCAACTGAGAGAGGGTGGGGAGGGTCTGTGCAACCCCAACCCTGGCTGACCTCTCTGCAACGCGGGCTTCTGGGAGTTAGCATCTAGAAGGTCTGTTTCTGTGAGGGACAGAGTGTTAGGCCAGGAAATAAGTCATGATGTGGAGTGGTGCTTTCAAGTGGCTACAAGAGGGATAGCAGTAGTCTTGGATGCAGAAGTTAAGAGAAATTTCTGAAGCAACAAGGATGGAAGGTTAAGACCAGTTATTACTAGCTGGGGATGTTCTGTACTGTAACATGAACAATGATTTTTTTTACTGAGTTGTTGGACAAACAGTATTTATCATGTCCTTAAAGGAATGTTTATTCCAAAACAGCTTCTGAACCTCTAACCTAAGGGCAGCTCTCTGAGTAGACATAATAAGATAATGGCCTTCATGCTGTTATTTGAAGCATATTTTAATTTTTAAGTGTTTTAATTTTTAGAGATTGGAGTTTCACTATGCTACCCAGGCTGGCCTCCAACTCCTGGGTTCAAGCAATCCTCCCACCTGAGCCTTCCAAGTGGCTGAGACTACAGGCATGTGTCATGTACCTGGCTTGAGGCATATTTTAAATTTTTCTGCTAGTGCCAATAGAAATTGTTTACTTTCCCCTACCCTGCTCAGAAATGTCCTGTCATTCTACTCATAGAAAAGAAACAGGAGAAGAATAATCACTATCAACTTAGTAGCATCACAAATAAAAATTAAAGCCAGTTAATAAAAATTAATATAAGCTAATGGGTGAAAATCTTCCAAGGAGAAGGACATTCAGGGAGATTCAGTACAATGCAGTAAATGTTTCTTGGACACCTGTTGGGTATTAAGCACTCAACTAGGAATGGTCTGATTTTTTTTTAACTGCCTTTGAAAAAAGAAAGAAGCATTTTTCCTTTCATCATGGGTCATCATAGGTAATGCAAAACAAATTTTTCTGTACAATATCCCTTAGCAACTCCCTAGCAACATTCAAATGAACAAGCTTTGACCAATGGGGTTCATAGGACAAAATTGTAAGAAAAAGTAGATATTTTTCTGCCACTAAATTTTTAATTTTGAATGTTTTACAAGTGACATAATGTTTCATATGAAGGTTTAAATTATTCATCAAGTGCTCCTTTCCATATTAACATCTAGCATAATATTGTGAACAATAAAAGTTTGTGGAATTTTATCTTATTAAATGTAGTAAGACTGGGAAAATCTGGAAGAAACATTTCTCTTGAGGTTCATGATGTCATTTTCTCTCCTTTTCCTCAGAGATGACACTTACCTGGTTTCTAAGTGTGGCTTCTAATTAATTGAAGATTTGAGTGTCTGAATAGATTCTTGCCCTCTATCTAGGAAAATTTAATATTCGTGTTTATAAATCATCGACTACAATAGCCTGGAACTCCATTTACATGGTTTTCTCTCTTTGCCTCAGCTTCAGGCTTTAAAAACTAACTAACAAATTAACTGACTAATCTGAAGAAAGCAAAACATCCTGAAACTTTTCATCATTTTCTGTGTCACTAACATTAAATATCTACATTTTAGACTCTGACAATGACTTCCTATTCTTCTAAAATTACTAATGTTCATCTTATGGATTGAATGTCTGTATCCCTCCACAAATTCATGTTAAAATCCTAACCCTCAATGTGACTGTGTTAAGAGGTGAGACCTCCTAACTAATGGTGGCACCCTCATGGATGAGATTTGTGCCCTTATATAAAAGAAACTCCAGAGAGCTCTTTTGTTCTCTTTCTGCCATGCAAAGATACAGCAAGAAGTTTGCAACCAGAAGAGGGCCCACACCAGAACCTGACCATACTGACACCCTGATCTTGGACTTTCTAGGTGGCAGAGCTATGAGAAATATATTTCTGTTGTTTGTAAGGCCCCCAGTCTAGCACTCTGCACTTACTATGACATCTCATATTCTATCTTTTAATCCACTGGTGTTCCAGTAGACTGGCTTCCTGAAAAAAAAATGAGGTCCCAGTTTGTGGTGCTTGCTGATTTCCAAGGCATAAATACTCCTAACAAAGCTTTTTTCAAATTACCAATATGAGGTTATTTAAACAGTTGAAAAGAGAGGTGCACAATCAACTCTTACAAGTTTCCTAGGCTACAGACTGCTACTTGCTCTTCTCTCCATTTTCTCTGTCTGAAAGTGCCTATTGATGGCTTTCCTCTTCTATCTTCTCGTCTGGAACTCTGATGTGAGGACGTGAGTTTACGCCCTTAGAATCTCTATCACCAGCCTTTCCATCTAGTAATACCTCATTCTGGTATCAATACAACAATCTACCCTTTGACTCAAATTGGGTTTCTGAGAGTACTGTGAACCAGGGTGCTGTCAGCTGGGTGGACTGGAAATTGATAGATTCTACTTGCCATTGATCCCTCAACACTACTGATCCAGGCAGGGTTTACTCTATTGATTCTTCATTTATTGAGCACTGAAAACCTCCGTTGCCCTACTCAGACTACTCTCCTGTCCCTCCACCACGACGAATGCTGAAAAACCTTGGCATTAGTATTGGCAAGAAAATGGAGATCTTTGGGAAGTAAATCAATCAATCTCGTGATCTGACCTCCCTCAAACGTCGTCTTCCTACAGCTTTGTTTACTTCGTAACCTCCAAATGCAGAAGGCATTTTTCATGAAGCCAATTCCTCCACCTTTGCTCATCTCCCTGGCACTCGCATCTCTCTGGGAACTTCTGTCGTCAGTGGACTCCTCTCCATAGCCATAACTGCTCCCTCCAGATTCAATCTCTTCCTTCAGCCCTTAAACATTCTCTGGCCACTTCAGCTCTAAAATAAATGCAACCTCTTTTAAGGTGACGTCTTTTTTTGCTGTTGTTACAACTTTCTCTCATTTAAGATCCCAGATAGAGTCACCTACCCATGGCAGAGGCTTTTCCTTTCTCGTTTATTTGGATTTCTTCCATTCTTAACTTTTCATTTGCTCCTCACATTTACTCATAACCCCCCGTACACGGACACACTCACACACCACACACCCCTCTCTCATACCCATCGACCTCCCACCCACACTCATGTTGATTACACTCACTCAACCTCCAACAATGCCCCATGCTCAACATTTATAGTGCTTATCAAATCCGCATCTCTCTGTCAAATATAATCATTGATTCCTGCCCAACGTCTATAATGTCAATGAAATGTTACATTTTTTACCTTCTTTCCCCCTTCTGTGGTACTTTTCTTCTATATATTTATCCAGTTTAAAAAAGTGATTATATTGGCAAATGCCTGTGGCTTTATTATGACACTTTTCTGAGCAACATGATTCACTTATATGGTTTTAACTATCCATATTTAGTCAGAATAAACCCCAAATATATATTTCCACCCCTTATATTTTCTGCTTTTTACTTAAATTCTACATGAGAATCTCTACTGTAAAGTAGAGGCTGAGGCAGGAGAATCGCTTGGACCCTGGAGATGAAAATTGCAGTGAGCCACGATCACGCCATTGCACTCCAGCCTGGACAAGAACAAGACTCTGTCTCAGGAAAAAAAAAAAAAAGAAAAAGAAAAATAAAAAAAAAGGGGGAGGCTCCTCCTGACCTGGTCTTTGATTTCTTTTCCCCTGTCACCTCTTATGTCAAATGCAGTGTGCCAGCGACTCTGAACTTCACACCAGCTCTGGTTCACACCATGCTTATTCTCCCTCTTTATATTTGGGCAAACTGTTCCCTCTGCCTGGAATCTCTTACTCTTTGTTCATTTCATTAGCTTTTCCGCACCAAAATTTAGACAAAAAACTCTCCAGAAGGAAGAAAGGGCGGGCACTAAGTAATGAGCTTCCTAATTGACTTTCTTTTTAAACTACAACTAAGTGTAGAGTGAGGGTCAAGATCAGGGTGAATGTGAAGGAGAAGACAGGAAGTTGCTGAGGACTAATTCTAACACCATTTTGTCCAAGGCTGGTCTTAGACTTGACCGGGTACGCGGCAAATGCTCTAAGCAATGATGTGCTGCCAGTAATCTCAGCGAGGTCTAGACAAGGAACTGATGCTGTTTCTTCCATCAGCCAGCAGAGGGGGCAATAGAGCAAACGCATTGGTAAGCTTACACTAATTTAGGAAATGTTACTTCCTTTCCCACCACTTTCTGTCCAAGCTGAGGCTACGTCTGGGGGAATTTCTATTATTGATTGCATGCTGTTTACTACCTTACCATCATTTATCCATGGCAGCCCATGGCAATATTGCTGCTCTGTGTCAAAACGGAAAGAAAAATGGATGGGTTTTCACTGATAAGGCTAAGAACTCATTGGTTAATCATGCATTAAGCTCAAAATAAAGTCAACAATGAGTGGAATGCATAAAAGTTTATTTTTGAAAACCTTTTTGCCTAATTTTCATGGGGCAATGAAAACATGCAGATGTTGCAAGCTCTTTCAGTGCCCCCACCCATCAACCCTGCCTTTGCTGGTGCATGAGTCAACCAGCTTCTTAAATCACTGCATGCTTTTAGTGTCATTTCCAGTCGGCAGCACTGCAAACAACTCAGTTGTCAGAGGAGACAGATTTGTGCATAATATCACTTGCAAATGATTTATTTTTTAAAGTATGTAAAAATGCATTTTGAGCTCCTACGCTTATTATTCCCATAGTAAACAACGGAGTAAAGAGAACTCTTAATTTGTTCACAGTGTGAGGGATGTCAAGGGGAAGGCAGGTTATGTTTAACATCTTTTACATTATCAGTTGACTAATAGGGTCACTGGGGGGGTAGAAAAAACCACTTGAATTAAGTGCCTGGAAATAACCTTACTTATTTATGTACTGTTAAGATATGGTGCCGAAGAGAAGCCAAAATCCAGATGAAACTAATCTCTCTCCATTTCCCATGTCTCCTCCAAATGCTCTTTTGTTCTGTTTTGCTTTGTTAGAGTGGCATTATCCCAGGCAGCTTAACCAGAGCTGGATACAGGTCTTTTAAGGCAGTTCATACAAAAAAAGGGAGAGGGTCATTCAAGACGAATGAACAAAGGATCTCCTGCTAACGACTTCCAATTAGGCCCTGTTGGCATTTTGGGTAAGACTTCTTAACTGAGAGAAGCTGTGTCCTACTTTCTGGGGTAGTTAGCACCCTAGCTTCCCTCCCATAAGATACCAGGAGCATGCAACAGTTATCATGATTTTCGTAGATGGTCTCCATGTAAGTAATGCCAGTTGGAAATGTCTCATACTGTGTAGCTTCACCATGGAAGTTTGTATTCTCAGAATGTTTCATTTAACACCATAAACAAACAAAGGGATAACAGACTTACAGAGATGTAAGGACTTGAAGTAACATATGTGGAGAGATGACATACCACACAGTAGGGATTTTATAAATGGTATTTAATATTAATATTATTGTGAGGAAATGTGCAGGATGTAACAATGAATGAGGATGCACTCCTTACGCCCATAGGACTATTTAGTGGAGAAAACATATGTGCAGATATGCCCCAAATAATAAAACAAGTCAGCATAGTTATTAGGCATATTAGGGTCTGAACAGAGCTGAGTAAAATCGCTTTTGGGCTGTCTAGCTTCTGATCTTAAATGAGTACCCTTTCTCTGGTGGGGAAAAGGTATGGTTTTAATTCTGTCTGTGAACCAGGTGTGTGGTTTCCACCCAGATTTTGAGGTGGAAGAAGAAAACATATAGATAAGTCTTTATTACATATATATAATAAAGACAGGGTCTCCCTCTGTCACCCAGGCTGGAGTGCAGTGATGCGATCTTGGTTCACTGCAGCCTTGACCTTCTGGGCTTAAGCAATTCTCCCCGCTCAGCACCCTACCCCACAGTAGCTGGGACTACAGGCATGGCTAATTTTTGTATTTTTTCTGTAGATGGGGTTTTTCCATGTTGCCCAGGCTAGTCTGGAACTCTGGAGCGCAAGCGATCTGCCTGCCTAAGCCTCCCAAAGTGCTAGGATTATAGGTGTGAGCCACCATGTCTGCCTCATAAGTCTATTTTAAAGTCCAACCTGGAATATGGCCCGTAGGTAATGTAGCCAGGAGAGAAACTTCAAAACTTCAAAACAGTTTCAGGAAATTGATGTTAAATTTTTGTTTTACTCTCATTAGGAGGAATTTTTAAAATTCAGTTGAAACAGACTTTGACTTTGTTGTACTTCAAATCCTTATGGATATTCCCCTTCAATTTCTAGCTAGTCCCAAATGTTTCATGTGCTAATGTTTATAACAGAATTTGATTTCCAGACTCATGTGTTTCCTTAGAATTATCTAATAGCCATTTCATACCCTTTCTTTTTTTAAAATTTTTACTGCATGGATTTATGTATGATTATGACTCCTATTTCTATTGCTATTTGTAATGTATTTTAGTTTTTAAAAATTCATGTATATAAATCCATTCATTTCATTGCTTTACATATTTACATTTGGCTGAATGCATGTCACCAGAAGCTAGGATATTTACTTACAGCTTGGAAGAACTGGAATATCTGGTAATAAGGTCATGTAGGTAAAAGTTATACATTTAACATAAAAAGAAATAAGAAAGTGCATGTTGGCAAAATTTTCAATTGAATATAAATAGGTCTTTTTCTACGGTCAACTGAGTTTTAAAACTGAGATTACTTTTTAATTACTTTCAAATTAAGGAACATTCAATTCTATAGCACCTTTTTGAAGTAAATTAAAACTGTTTCCTGAGATACCTAGTCTGGATTTCCTCCTATTCTTGTTACTAAGAGGAAGAAAAAGAGAACAAGAAAGATAGTAAATAATTCAACCTTAAATTCTGTGTAATATACCACCGTTCTGCCTTATCTTAAGCTAAATCAGTGTATTTCAAATGTTCTGAACAATAAAACGAACAAATAAAGGATGGGGATTTCAGAGAACTCCAACTTAATGATGCAGCAGTCAACCAGCTGTTACCAACAAATTCTTTCCAGAATGAAGTACTGCTTTGACAGTGGTTGGTTATCCCACAGAGACTGTCTTGGTATCAAGAAATCCAAAGAAGCTGATCACAATGAAATCTGATCTCTCAGGGACCACTTCATTCTGCAAATGAAGGGAGCCATTTGGCCAGCTGCTAGAATCTGGGACTCTGGACTCTGACAGCACTGGGTTCAAATCCCTATTACCAATGAGTTAATTGTCTGAAAGCAGACTTCTTAACCTTTTTCACCTGTATGTTTTGCTGTCTAAGAATGGTACCCTTTTCACTGAGCTCAGTGCATCCCTCAAATTCTTCTCAACAGAGAGTTCTGGGCAAAAACTTGGAGGCCCAACGTTAAAGTTGAAAAATAACTGCAACAGTGAGGTATTTCTTATTTGTGACTTGTGGAATTTTTCCTCAAACCCACCTTCTGTTCCTGTGATAACAACCACAACCCTAGCAACCATAACACTGATATGGAGAGGAGACAGGGAAATACTGGATAGGAGAGGGCAGTTCCTTGGCAAAGGCCATGCCCTCAAGCCTGGAAACCCACAGCTGTAAGTGAGAAAAAGCATTCCCGTTTTTGTACTCCAAAAGTTGCATTTTTGTCCACTTCACCCCCATCCTGTACTCATATAAACTCTGAACCCCAGGCTTCAAAAGGAGATGAGCAGATGAACAATGGCAGAATGATACAGCAGAAAAGAAGAGAAGAGAAGGAGCATCTGAACATCAAGAGAAGCTCAGCTGGAAACAAATGGAGAAGAGATCAGCTGTCAACGGCCAAACTCCTGGGAAAATCATTTTCCTGCTCCATCCCCCTTCCAGCTCCACATTCATCCCACTGAGAGCCACCTCCACCACTCAATAAAACCCTGCATTCATCCTTCAAGTCCTTGTGTGACCTGATTCTTTCTGGTTGCCAGACAAGGACGTGGGCACCAAGGGGATCCACTGAGGTGTCTAACACTTAAGCCACCTGCAGGTGGCAAGGCTAAAAGAACACACTGTAACATGTGCCCACTTGGGCTTTAGGAGTTGCCGACACCCACCCCTAGATGCTACCATGGGGCCAGAGCCCAAAAAACACTCACTCGCCCTGGCTCCTGCACCTGCCCATCTATGTGCCCCCACTCCTGCAAGGGATTTGAGCATGGAGGTGAACATACTAGCTACACCCCTCTTGCTTGTCCTGTGAGTGGGGTCAGGGAACTCTCCTGTTTCAACACTGTACTCCAGACATGGTGTAAGTTCCTCAGATATACCAACTAATTCACTTCTTATTACAACCCTAGGAAGCCAATAACTTTGTATTATATCACACTTATTAGAAGTTGCTAAACATATTGCTACATTTTTTCAGAGAGTAATAAAGGGGTCTGAATGCTTAAATCTGGTAGCAACAAAAAACTAAATTCTGCAAAAATAATATTTAGTTGAAAAGCATGAATTGAAAACTCCAAAATGACCAATGAAAGCATAACAATGTCTTTTTCTTTTACAGTGCAGATAAAAGAAGAAAACAAAGATTGTACAAAATGACAGGTCTCTCTCACAACCTGGCGTACCTGGCTGGTGTAGACAACTTCCTTGCTCTCCACAGACATGTTGGCTAAAATACAGTAACAACAATAATAGATATACATGTATATGTAACGTTAGCTTGAATAAACTATATGTAACATCTTATCTAACTTATATCTCAAATATTATACCATCTTGTATAATTTTTAATCTGTATCTACTATTTGTATATCCATATCCATTCATTTATCCATATTCTTGTACTCATAACCATATCTGGATCTTGATATATAATTTTTAGTAGAAGCTGAGTTGTGCATATTTAGATATTCATTACATTGTTCTTCACACTGATTGGGTGTTTTAAATGTTTTCTAATAAATTCAAACAAGGGAAAAATATATTGGTAACTTCTGTGAACACTTAATCAAATGGCATATTAAAATTTAGGAAATGAACAGAGAGATCTGGTAGTGACTTGGCAATTGATATTGTTCGGTTCTGTGTCCCCACCCAAATCTTATATTGTAGCTCCCATGATTCCCATGTGTTGTGGGAGGGACCTGGTGGGAGATGGTTGAATCATGGGGGCAGGTCTTTCCCGTGCTGTTCTTGTGATGGTGAATAAGTCTCATGAGATCTGATGGTTTTAAAAACAGAAGTTTCCAGCTGGGCATGGTGGCTCATGCCTGTAATCCCAGCACTTTGGAAGGTGGGTGGATCACCTGTGGTCAGGAGTTCAAAACCAGCCTGGAACATGGTGAAACCCCATCTCTATTGAAAATACAAAAATTATCTGGGTGTGGTGGTGAGCGCCTGTACTCCCAGCTACTTGATATGCTGAGGCAGGAGAATCTCTTGAATCCAGGAGGTAAAGTTGGCAGTGAGCCAAGATCGTGCCACTGTACTCCAGCCTGAGTGACCTAATGAGACACCATCAAAAACAAAACAAAACAACAACAACAAAAAACCAACAGGAGTTTCCCTGTACAAGCTCTCTCTGCCTGCTGCCATCCATGTAAGATGTGATTTGCTTCTGCCTGCCTTCTGCCATGATTGTGAGGCCTCCCTAGCCACATGGAATTGTAAGTTCATTAAACCTCTTTCTTTCATAAATTGCCCAGTCTGAGGTATGTCTTATTAGCAGCATAAAAATGTACTAATACAGCAACCCAATGGGGCTTTAGTCCTATATATGGCCTGGTAGTGGGGATGTGAGTCTAATGTTCTCTGAGAGCAGAAGTCATGTCCAAAGGACAGAGGAAGATGATGAAGCTGAAATTGAACATGAAACCTTGAATTTCTACCCTATGTATTCAAATACAGTCCTTCAGCCTAACAAGGCCAAGAGTACACTTCCTTCCTCTGGGGTCATGAATGGCTGGTTTAATGTGCTGTGTGGGTCTGAATTTATACTATTTGTGGATCATGAACTGAGAAATATAAGCAAAACCTGTAGGCTCTCAAACAAATACACAAACAGTGTAGATGGGTACATTTCTACAGAAGACACACAGCATTCTAAGTCTTAGTCTGAGTTACTTCAGAAGCAATCCCTGAGACTAATATTTGAGGGCTGATTGTATATTTGAAAAGTGATTTGAGAAACATCCATAAGGGAGAGGTGAATAGAGGTAAGAAAATGTGCAAACCCAACAAAAGCTGTGTTATTATTAAAATAGTCACCACTGTGGGCAACTGGAGTGGAATCTCATTGAGGAACTCATAGAAACTATGTGAAATTTGCTTCAGAGTTACATCAACTGAAGGGCAAGGGAACAGTGGTTTTATATGCCAGCTTCTTGTCTTCCATTGGTTAAAGGTTGCTTCTAGGTGCATCACCTCTCTGGAACTTCTAAATGGCCCTGTACAGTAAATGATGCAGTCTCTTGGTCAGAAAAGACTGTTCTCAGGCAGAGAGTTTATGATGTTTGCACTAAACAGTCTTCAGGATAGCAGATGTGAGTGCCTGAGACTATGGAGAGGTCATTGACACTTCTACAATAACAGTGCCCCAAATCAAGTGAGAAAGAGTTGTGCTTGTCAGTCTCAAAGATTATATTGATTTTTCAATTACTTGAACATTATACCAGTTAATCTAGTTGTGCTCATCAATTGCCAAAAGCAATGATGAAAAAAGAAAATCACAATGTACCTACTAATGGCTAATCCAGAGCCCTTTCAACATTGTGTTCACACCACTCATATGAAAAAAGAAATGTGTGTGTCATTCCAAATGGATTGGCCAAATGCAGTTCTGCCAGTTTTCAGGAATTTGTAGAGTCCTGTACATGAGTAGGCGTTTTTGATTTTTTGTTTATTTGTTTTGAAATGTTTTCTCTACAAAAAGTCATGACAGACTACTAAGCGTGCGCAATCCTCAGTCATCTGCCTGGGACTGACAATATCACTCAGCCCTCATGCATTTCTACTGTCTGCCTTTGTATGCGTTCAGAGTCGAAGAGCCCCATTTCTGATAGTGATTTGGAAGCAGAGGTATCATAAAACCAACTGAAACAATCTCATGATTAATCATGGTCCACTGACTAATTGTGGTGACAACTGGGACACAGCTTCTGGGCCAGACATGACAAAGATGTGAAGACATTGAAAGAGCCACCTATGATCCTGAAAATCTCTTAAGTGAAGTGCCTGAGGCCCTTCTCCTAACCTAGAACTGAGAGTGATGAAGTTTGACTCGTAGTTACTATGATTTACCGCTGGGAAAACTGTCACTCATTTCTCATTTTTTTTCTACTGAGGAGAAAGTTAAAACAATTAATTTAACATGCTTATAGCCACATAGGCTGAATTATCCTCTAATGGTCATTTATAAAACATAATTTTACTTTTGTCAGCAAAGATTTTTTAACACTTAATACAAGAAAACATTTTAAATATTTTTTTGTAGTCTGCGTTAAATACATTTTCTTTGAACATGGGGAAAGAATCATCAGTGTCTGACGTTTTTTGCTGGAATATTCATCAAGGGAGAGGGATACAGAAGTTGGTTAGTAAAGCATCCAAAAGCGTAATTTGTATTGGCTTTTACTTGCTCACAGGATAAAGCAATCCACCATTCTTTCCTTGTATATCAGGACTTCCACAATCTGGACCCAAATTCTCTAAACTTCTTGGCTCCCACCACTCCCTGCTACTCCTTCTGCTATATTCCTAATTGGATGAACTAATTTCCTTGCAGTTTTATGAGTTTCAAACCTTCCTACGTGGGCTCATGTGGATCTCTCTGCCTGAAGTTCCCTTGCTGTCACTCTCCATTGAGTAACATGTGCTTCCCCACAGCGAAGCTCAAACGTCACTTCCTCTACCAACTCTGACATCTTCCATCCTTCATCATCATCACTTCCTTTCCTGATCTCCCTAAAGACTCTTATGACCTCCCTAATATGTTTTTCAAGCAATTTGCCAACCTGATGGCCCGTTTTACTTAATGATGATCTCTTTGAAGGATGAGGTGATAATACATATCTTACTACTTCCTGGCAGCAAGCACAGTGTCTGACATACAAGTGAATTCTTAGTAGGTGATCAAATGTGCATAGATGACGGAAGGAACCAAAAGGATGGAGAAAAAGCTTTTACCAGACCCATGTCAGGCAGCGACAGATGTAAGAGGAATAGGACCAAGTGTCTATTAAATGTTTAACCCATGTGGCTGACATTGCATTAAGTGCTTCACATATAAAGCACAATAATTCCTTGAAATATTAATCCTGGTACTTCCTTTTTCAGCATTTTTTGTACTTGACTCATCCCCTAGTTGGGTCAGTGGCATGCCCTTTGCCTTGAGGAGACTTACAGTCATTACAAAAGGGAAGAAAGGTGGAAGAAACTATATCTGGTTGTTAAAACACCCAAAATAGGCTTTTAAGTCTCGTATAAAGAATAACAGCCTAAAAGCCAAAGTTTTTTCACTTGAAATAAAATGAAAATTTTGGAGGGGAGTAAAAGTGGTTGGGATAGCTGCAAAGGAAGTGGAGCATTGAGTCTACGCCACAATAGAGTAGAAAGAGACTAAAAGAAGGCCCAGCCAACTCACTGTCAGAATAACAAGATGGAAATTAACTAGGCAGGAGATGATGGAGAAATCAGGACGTGGTTTGGCCTTGAGCAGAAGTCCCTGAGGGAACCCACAAAGGAAAGTTCAGGACAGCATTGACATCCCGGTGAACTCCATGCTGCCCCAGCAGGACCACAATCTATTCTGCAGTCTGAGCATTCCATTGGGGCTTGGGTGAGCTCTTCACTTTGCCTCTTCTTGTGTTCAACACCTTTTTGTGATCTGATGAAGACCTTCCATCAGCAGCTTTCTTTATATCTCCTCTAGATCCTCCAGCATAGGTGATTCCTGGTTGTGACCAGGGCCTTTCAAATTTCCCATTCAAACTTTCAGTAAGGTCATTCCCACCTTAAAGTATTGCATGAAAATTCGCCAAAACAAACACTGGAATTTTTAAAACCCAGAAAGGCAGTGGCAGTATGGTCAGGAAAGTACTGAACATATTTACTCAGATGGAACTGAACAGTGGCAAAAATGACATTCTTAACATATAAAGAATTTTATTTAATGTGCACAACAATTCTATGAGGTAGGAATTACCACCTGGCTTTCACACATAAGTAAACTGAGGCCCAAAGAGTTTGAATAATTTGTCCAAGATCACACCATTGGTAGTGTCAGAATAAGATGACAAACCTAAGTAGACATGATCTATGATGCTGTGTTGCCTCTTTTTTTAAATAGTGTGAGTATATGTGGTGTGTGCGTGTGTGTTTGTGTGTGCATTTATGATGCTCATCTTTCATGCTATTTATGGGCTTACCAAATAGGTGCATGCCTGTCTTTTCTGCAGTGGACACATATAAAAATAAAGTGTGTCCATAACCATCTTCATCTCTCTTTCCTTCTTCCCTTCCTCCCATCTTTATTCCTTCCTTTCTCTTTTCTCTCCCTGTTTTTCAGGGTCACAGTTCACTGTCAAGCCAAGGAGAAGAGTGTATTTAGAGCAACACTGATGATTCTGGCCACTAACTGGGAATTTGATCTTCTGGGCTTTTCTCCCAGCTCTCCCACAGTGTGATTTTAAACTAGATTGAGCTCCTGTTTATCCAACTGTAAAATACAGGTAATATAGTCCCTCACAAGGACTGAGAAAGAATACTGTTACGTACAGTGCTTTATGACCTACAGATGAAAGATATAATCAATGACAACATCATTTTTCTGAAAGAGTTTTCAGATTCACCTTGTCCTCCCCTTTCTCTTGACATCAGTGCTGTCCTAGAGGTGATGGTGCAAAAATATACCATTCTTGGACATGCATGGAATTTCAAAAACCTTACAATTATTATGAAAAATGGTGAAAGGTATAGTTTTTCTCCAATGTAAGGAAAGTGTAAATTTTGGTACAATTCTGTTGTCTGAATTTAAGAAATTTGAAAGCCTCAATTACCTTTGAGTGTGTGAAAATTAATTTTTAGAAATTCTCCATAGTAACAGAAAACACACATCCCACACTCTAATCCCAACCAAGTTATTAATTTTTCAGAAATTCTAGACTGTTATTTAATTTCTCAAAATCAAAATCACATATTGAGCAGGTTAATGTACCTATTGATTTGAGGTACACTTGAGCTATTTTCTTGATTTAAATAACTAGAAAAAAATCATGAATCAAGAGAAAAATCTGGTGCAGAAGCCACATATGATACTTTTCTAGAAGGCAAATGAATGGATGGTGGCTTTGCCAATGTGCTGACTTCTGTCATTTTTATGTTCAGTGACAAGCACCATATGAATGATTCTACTCTGCTGATTCTGGAGAGGACCAAAATGAACAGATTGTCAGCTGGCGTGCCGTTGCAGCTCACCAGAGTGCCAGCAAAGACTATGAAGAGCAGTGTACTTGTTTATTCCTGAAAATGCACTTGCTTGCCAGAAACTTAATTTTAGCAATTTTATAGCCAGCAAATTTAAACATTAATGAGTATAATCATTTTTTACTCTATCTTGGTCAAAGAAGGCCGTATGTTAGAAATATGCATGTTTAAAATCTGATTTGGGGAAGAGATTTAAAAGAAAACATTATAGGAGAGCTTCTCATTCATAAAAAAGTCAGACAGTATAACTAGTAAAGTATTCTTCAAACTACAGTAGTGCTTTCCTTAACAACAGGGATGCATTCTGAGAAACATGTCATTACATGATTTCATCTGTGCAAATATCATAGAGTGCACTTACACATACCTGGATAGTGTAGTCTATCACACACCGAGGCTAGATAGGGTAGCCTATTTCTCCTAGGCTGCAAACCTGTGCATCATGTTACCGTTCTGAATACTGTAGGCAAATTTTAATGGAATGTTAAGTATTTGTGTGTCTTAACATATCAAAACATAGAAAAGGTACAGTAAAAATACAATATAAAAGATAAAATATGGGACACCTGTGTAGGAAACTTAGCATGAATGAGGCCTGCAGGACTGGAAGTTGCTGTGGGTGAGTCAGTGAGTGAGTAGTGAGTGAATGTGAAGGCCAAGGTCATTATTGAACATGACCATAGTCTTTATAAACACTGTACACTTAGCCCACACTACATTTATTGGACATAGTTTTTCAATAATAAACATTAGCTTACTGTAACATTTTTACTTTATAAACTTTACTTTTAAACTTTCTGACTCTTTCGTAATATCATTTAGCTTAAAACACAAACACATTGTACAGCCATACAAAACTTTTTTTTTTTTGAGACAGAGTCTTGCTTTATCACCCAGGCTAGAGTGCAGTGGCATGATCTCTGCTCAGGGCAACCTCCGCCTCCTGGGTTCAAGCGATTCTCCTGCCTCAGCCTCCCGAGTAGCTGGAATTACAGGCATGCACCACCACGTCTCGCTAATTTTTGTATTTTTAGTAGAGTTGGGATTTCACCATGTTCGACAGGATGGTCTCCATCTCTTGACCTCATGATCCACCCTCTTTGTCCTCCCAAAGTGCTGGGATTACAGGTGTGAGCCACTGCGCCTGGATACTATTTTTTCCTTATCTCCTTATTTTATAAGATTTTTTCTTTTTAAATTTTCTTTTTTAATTTCAAACATTTTTGTTAAAAAGTGAGACACAAACACACACATTATCCTAGGCTTACATGGGGTCAGCATCATTTATGTCACGATCTTCCACCCCTACAACTTGTCCAGGTCTTCAGGGGCAATATCAGGCATGGAGCTGTAATCTCCTGCGATAATGCCTTCTTCTGGTTATCTCCCAATGGCCCCACCTAAGGCTGTTTTACAGTTAACTTTTTTCTTACATAAGTAATGGGAGTACACTCTAAAGTAATTATAAAAAGTACAGTATAGTAAATACATAAGCCAATAACACGGTTGTTTATTATCATTATCAATTATTATGTACTATACATATTTGTATGTGCTGTAGTTTTGTATGACTGGAAATGCAATAGTTATGTTTATACAAGCATTACCCTAAATGCATGAGTACTGCATTGTGCTGTGACTGAGGATGGCTGTGACATCACCAGGTGATATTCAGCTTCATTATAATCTTATGAGGCCATCATGTAATAGGTGGTCTGTCTATAAGCAAAATCTTTTTATACGACACATGGATATTTATGTGTCCAAATTAGATAATCATCATCACGTTGGACTCACAACTCCTGATGATAAAGGTTTGAAACCTGGTACTGATTATTAGGCCATTCTCCTTTCACAAACAAATATCAGTTTTTTTGTACCATGAATTCCACACTTTTAGCACTGGTCAAATCCCTCTCTTCTCCATACCCACTATGTTGTCAGAAGGCTTCTATTATCATAGCCTCTTATTTGGTCTCCAGATTCTATTCCTCTTCCTTGCTAAAGCATTCTATACTTACTTCCAGACTAATCTATATTAAAACTCTTCTCATTCATAGCGGTGAAGAGCTTCCAATTTCCTAACAAATAAAGACCAATATCTTAAGTGTGGAGTTGAAATCTCTCTTCAATCTAACATCAACTATTATTAAATAACTTCTGAATTTATTATTTTTGTTCATTCACATTATACTGCCATAGAACTAAATTAATGTAATTCCTTCATATAATTCCATGGTTTAGTAGTCTTTTTCTCACATTTGAGCTGTTCCTACTCTTGGAATGTTAACTTCTCCATCTCTGTATGTCTGGATCCTGCATATGTCTCTAAGAGCCCAAGCCACACGGCATCTCCATTCACCAGTGAATTGTTGGTCACTTCCTGTGTTCCAGATTCTCTTTCACCTGCTCCAACATAGTACTTTAATTATGTCTACAGATAGAAATAATCTCTTCTTTAAATTCCCATGCTATATTCTCTGTAATAGGTGGTAATAGCCTTGTGATATAGTCATGGGTACAGGTGCTACATTGAGACACTGCAATGGAACATCCCTGAGACAGCCTGTCAGTTCATAAATTTATAAAGCCTGAGGTCTTCTAGCACATAGTTAGTGTTTTATAAATATTTTTGAATTAAAAAAAAGAATTAAAGACAGAATTGTCTGTAAGACATGAGAAGTCTAGAGAAAATGTCTGAAGCCATCAGTTGTAAAAATTATGACTTGGGGTGTTTTTTTGGATTTTTTAAAAATTTTATCAGTCAACAATAATGTAGACCCCAATACTATTGCATGCCCTTTTAAAAACATATACGTTGAACATGGAGCAAATGTAGTTTCCCTAAAGCTGGAACTAATTTGACATGGCTATGTGTGAATACCTGTATCACAATGTACATACAAAATGTAAATCAAGTTAGTTCAGAAAACTTCTACACAAATTTGTGCTTGGGCAGGTAAGGGAGGAATAGTTTCTCATTCAGTTTTTATCTATTTAATTTGGTATGTAAAGCATATTTACATGCATACCTGCATTTCATTTCAATGAAATGGGTAATTAAGCACTGTTAATTGTACCACACTTATACTCGGGATTTAATAAGACTCGGCGTCTATTGAAAATGCAAGTGCTGATGCATCACAACTGACATCTGAAATCCAACACTCTGTGAATGAGGCCAGAAATCTGTAGTTTAGAAAACTCTTAAGGTGATTCTGATGCATGTTAAAACTTGAAAAGCAGGTTCTAGAGAGTTAAAATTCAGAGACGCTCATTGTATGAGTGAAATTCAACATATAAATTTAAAGGAGAAAACAATGTGCTATAAATCAAAGATTATCAGAGTTTTAGAAACAGGGAACAAAGTGTTATTTTATACAAAAAAGATTTCTTTATAATGTATACATTCTTTAAGTCTTAGTCTCACAAAGCCAACTGATGTCCTTCTGCTGGGAAAAAAAAAAATCTTCATGAGGCAGGAACTTTAAAGAGCCAGTGTGTTTGTTATTACCCATCTGAACAAGATTGAAAGACTCCACATCTCTCCATAGCACTGTACTGCTCCCCCTGCCCATGTGCTAACAAAACCAAGCCTATTTAAAAGTGTGGCATACTAAACCACTCTGTAACTTGCATAAAGAAAACTTAAAAAGGACTTTTGCTCTGAGACTGTCTTGTGCTCCTAACTCGTAGAGCAATCCAGTTATTGTGAAGTCATTGCTTTCCTTGTCTGCCTTCTGAGAGGTAGCCACATGATTGCTATTAGAAAAGGCACGTAAACTAACATAAGAACAGAAAACCAAACACCACATGGTCTCACTCATAGGTGGGAGCTGAACAATGAGAACACATGGACACAGGGAGGCGAATATCACATACCGGAGTCAGGGGGAGGGGTATCCTTAGGAGAAATACCTAATGTAGACGACAAGTTGACGGGTGCAGCAAACCCCCATGGCACATGTATACCTGTGTAACAAACCTGCATGTTCTGCACGTGCACCCCAGAACTTAGAGTATAATATAATAAAAAAAGAAAAGGCGATTAATATATTTTTACTTCTACCAATATTCGAGTTTAGTTTTCCTCTAGATTTTGACTACTAATTTAGTTCATCAATTTTGTATGTTGCTATATTTCTTTCTTAATCTCAGATAACTGTGAATTGTCATTATAGATGGTATCGGCTGTGCACAGAGAACAGGAGAAGTCCGTAGCTCAATGTACTGCAACCCAGCAATGCCCAGAAGCTCTGGGCGATAAGTATATTTTATAATTCTTGGGAAACTAACAAAAACTCCAGTCATAGTACTGTACGCTATGCTTCTTTGTATAATGGGTCAGTTATAGTGGGGTGGGATGAGTTTCACCATATCCCACTCAGCTACGAAATTTTTATTGTCTTCAGATCCTTGGGTATAATGGCAAGAGTGGTATTAAGCTCTATGAATAGAAAAGTAACTCCTAATTCCAAGAGAGGTAATAAATATTTTAATCACTTGGATTTCTACAACAAATTGTCACAAGTTATCTTTTATTTTGTTATACAGATTCCATATAATTAGTTTTAATGGCACAATAAGTGATTTTATTTTTTGGTTTTTGCAACTTTTTATGGTAGAGTTTTGGAAAGGTTTTTTTCAACAGTAGCAATAGAACATCCCATCAGAATTTATCTTGCTCATGGAATTAGAGGCTTATCTTTAAACATTCACTATTGAATTCAAATAAACATGCTTTGAATTCCATCTTTAACTATCAGGTGAGAATATTTACTGCCTTCATGCTAGGTAGGTCATGGTAAAGATGCTTACTAGTGACCAGCCTCAGCACATCAAACCTTTAAAATGGAGCTTTTTAAATTAACACTTTCATTTCAAAATAAGACCCCAAGAGAAGATAGAAAAAGTACAGGAATCCAAAAATTGTTTTAATCCAAAAATTACATATTTATTACAAATATGAACCTTTTAACAAAATCTCTGTAGGATTATATCAATATAGGAGGTGAAAAATTGCACAGCATTTTCAATGAATTGGTTGATGACTTTGCATTGCTTTCATTTGAATAGATGTATATGCAGTGTTGACAAAATCAATTAATTTAAAAGGGATATTAATGTGAGAATTAAAAGTGGCACTCTCAAAACCTTTTCAACTTTCCAGCTTCCATTTGGAAGGGCATAATCCAGTGTACAAATTAAATATCCATAAAGGAAGTAGAAATAGTGTAAAGAAAATTATGGTTGAAAGAGATACCAGTGTTCTAATTCTGGTTCTGCCACTGAGTCATACTGCCACCTTCATTGCAACAGTTTTTAAATGTGCACAAATTCTTGACATTCCTCTCAGTAGCAAGTGGACTTTATGTTTTTGTAACCTGAATGTGGACTGGCATAAGTGACTTCCTTGCAACCATGGGAATGTAGTGGATATGACACTGTATAACATTTGAGGCTAGATCAGGAGAGTTCAAGTTTTACCAACCTGATTCTCTGGTAGTTGGGGAAGATGTCTGACCACCTGAGACTGCTATACTCAGGTGGCTACAGATGGTTCCCCCAAATGATAGCTCCAGTTGGGCTGACAGACAGAGCTGACACCATCTGTCAGCCATGTGAGGGCACCATCTTGGTAACCCACCAGCTGAGAGCCCAAGAAGGACTGTTCAGTCAAGCCCTCCCAAGGTTATGACCCTCACAATTCAAGAGAAAAATAAAATAATTTTAAACTGCTACATTCTAAGATTCTTTTTAATGAAGCAGTGGTAACAGGATCATAGACAAATCACTTAACTTCTTTATGCCTCGGTTTTGTTATTGTGATGACTGACCTGCCTGTCTCACCAAGTGTTTGGGAAGATGAAGTAAAATAATGCACATGAAACTTCTGTGGAAATTCTAGCCCATTTCTTATGAGAGCAAGGGACATATCTTATTTATCTTTTAACTTATGATAGCCAGACTCATGCTTTCTATTAGAAAGGTAGTCAGCATATGCTTTAAAAAGTTTTGTTCTATTTGTATTGATTATTCATAATAATTTCAACAAGTAACAAATTTTGTTTTAGAAATTTTGAAAAGTACCAAGTATTAAAAAATTAATCTGTAGCTCCACTACAAAGATACACCTGTTATCATTTCTGCATGTTTTATTCCTGTCTTAAAAAAAATAGATTCTTTTTACTTTGCATATTACTGGGCCCTTACTGGAAAGATTAAGGAGACATGGCAATAGATGAGAGAGAAATCCCCCTTGGTAGTACAGACATGTGGTGATGACTGGTTGCTGTTTGAGAGAGGCATAACTTCCCTAGACCTTTCTCACATGTGTTGCTTTCTTACACATGTAGTTACAAGAAAGAGATAGAAGCCTGCACCTTGTGGGAAGATATGAACAGTAACCAACTGTTCTCAAGGAGAAGGCCAGGAAATACTGCTGGACCCAAGATCTTACACTGGTACAAAGCCAGGATTTTCTGTCACAGTAGAAGAGGCAGAAGAGCTTCCTAACCAAGGCCCCCTGCAGTTATGAGGCAGAGGTTTGCTGCCATGGAGGGCAAATGGAGGGTGAACTAAGAGAGGTTTACCTTTCAAACTCAGACCAAAGCTGAGGATGGACAAGAAAAAACAGTATCTTTTGCCCCCATCCCCACTCCCACCCTTTCCTTACCATAAGATTAGGCTGGAGTAAGAAGAAGAAGAAGAAGAAAATAAATCTATTGTTGGTAGAGGAACAATAGGAGAGAGAGAGACACACCCCACACTTCTGACACAAGTGTGCAGGAACTGCTGAAACCTGAGGATGAGGCAAGACACTGGGAAAACCTATTTCCCAGGCTTCACAGGAAATGCCAAGGAACAGCAGCCCACAGCTGGAGGAGTTTGACATTTCTGATGTGTTGATGATCAAAGCAAACAACAACAACAACAACAAAATATAAATTGACTCAACTCACTTCTAACCATTTCACAGAAGTGTATCTATTTCTGACCATGAGTACTATTTACCTCAAGCTCTACAAATCATTTCCACATATTCCACTGCTTAATTCCACAGAGAAGGGACAAAGAATTTGAATAGATACTGCCAAGGAAAAGGTATGGATGGTGACTAAGCACATGGAGAGTCTCAACTTCAGGAATATAAGAGCCATCTCTGATACTAAATACTAATATACACCGTGAGTACAGTGACTAAAATTCAAACAAACAAGTGCTGGTGAGGTTGCAGAGCAATGGAGACTCATGTATTGCTGGTAGGAATGCAAAACATACAGCCACCTTGGAAAGTGATTTGGTAGCTCCATATAAACTTAAAAAAAAACACACTTACCATCATAACCCAGCAATTTTTACCTAAGGGAAATGGAAACATACATTTACACTAAGATCCAAAAGTGAATAATTTTGTAAACTTAGTTTAGCCCTACACTGGAAACAACTCAAATGTTCATCAACTGGTGAGTGGATAATAGAGTGCTACTCACCAATAAAAATAGTGAACTACTGCTTCCTATGGTTTGGCTCTGTGTCTCTACCCAAATCTCATCTTGTAGCTCCCACAATTCCCACATGTCATGGGAAAAACCCAGTGGGAGGTGATCGAATTATGGAGGCGGATCTTTCCTGTGCTGCTGTTGTGATAGGGAATAAGTCTCTTGAGATCTGATGGTTTTAAAAATGGGAGTTTCCCTCCACAAACTCTCTCCTTGCCTGCTGCCAGCCATGTAAGATGTGACTAGGTCTTCTTGTCTTCTGCAATGATTGTGAGGCCTCCCCAGCCATGTGGAACTGTAAGGCCATTAAACTCTTTCTTTTGTAAATTGCTCAGCCTTGGGTATGTATTTATCAGTAGTGTAAAAACAGACTAATACAGTAAATTGGTACCAGTAGAGTGTGGCACTGCTGAAAAGACACCTGAAAATGTAAACACAACTTTGGAACTGGGTAAGAGGCAGAGGTTGGAACAGAGTGGAGGGCTCAGAAGAAGACAGAAAATGTGGGAAAGTTTTGAACTTCCTAGAGACTTGTTAAAAGGCTTTGCCCCAAATGCTGATAGCGATATGGACAATAAAGTACAGGCTGAGGTGGTCTCAAATGGAGATGAGGAACTTGTTGGGAAGTAGAGTAAATGTGACTCTTGCTAGGTTTTAGCAAAGAGACTGGTGGCAATTTGCCCCGTTCTAGAGATTCGTGGAGCTTTGAACTTGAGAGAGATGATTTAGTGTATCTAGTCGAAGAAATTTCTAAGCAGCAAAGCATTCAAGAAGTGACTTGAGTGCTGTTAAAGACATTCAGTTGTATAAGGGAAGC
This sequence comes from Cacajao melanocephalus, assembly GCA_963573385.1. NCBI lineage: Eukaryota > Metazoa > Chordata > Mammalia > Primates > Pitheciidae > Cacajao > Cacajao melanocephalus. The sequence continues at coordinate 62,411 of CAUYLG010073046.1, forward strand.
AGAGCATAGAGTTCAGAAAATTTGCAGCCTGGCAATGCGATAGAAAAGAAAATTCCATTTTCTGAGGAGAAATCCAGCCAGCTACAGAAATTTGCATAACCAACAAGGAGCCAAATGTTAATTCCCAAGGACAATGAGAAAAATGTCTCCAGGTCATTTCAGAGGTCCTCAGGGAAGCCCCTCCTATCACAGGCCTGGAGGTCTAGGAGAAAAAAGTGATTTTGGGGGCTGGGCCCAGGGTCCCTGTACTATGTGCAGGCTAGGGACTTGTTGCCCTGCATCCCAGCCTTTCCAGCCATGACCGAAAGGGGCCAATGTAGAGCTCAGGCTGTGGCTTCAGAGGATGCAAGTCACAAGCCTTGGAAGCTTCCACATGGTGGTGTTCCTGCCAGTGCATGGAAATCAAGAATTGGGGTTTGGGAACCTCCACCTAGATTTCAGAAGATGTATGGAAATGCCTGATGTCCAGGCAGAATTTTGCTGCAGGGGCAAGGCCCTCATGGAGAACCTCTGCTAGGAGAGTGTGGAAGGAAAATGTGGGTTGGAACACCCACAGAGTTCCTTTTGGGGCATCACTGCCTAGTGGAGCTGTGAGAAGAAGGCCACTGTCTTCTAGACCCCAGACTGGTAGATCCACTGACAGCTTGCACTGTGCACATAGAAAAACCACAGACACTTAATGCCAGCCAGTGAAAGCAGCCAGGAGGGAGGTTATACCCTGCAAATCCACAGAGGTGGAGCTGTCCAAGACTATGGGAACCCACCTCTTGCATCAGCATGATCTGGATATGAGATGTGAGGTCAAAGGAGGCCATTTTAGAGCTTTAAAATTTGACTGCCCTGCTGGATTTTGGACTGCAAGGGGCCTGTAGACCTTTTGTTTTGACCAATGCCTCCCATTTGGAATAGCTGTATTTATCCAATGCCTGTACCCCTACTGTATTTAGGAAGTAGGTAACTTGCTTTTTATCTTTTTCAGATGGAATCTTATTCTGTCACCTAGGCTGTAGTGCAGTGGCATGATCTCAGCTCACTGTAGTGCCTGTCTCCCAGGTTCAGGAGATTCTTCTACCTCAGTCGCTCAAGTAGTTGGGATTACAGGTGCCCACCCCCATGTCTGGCTAATTTTTGTGTTTTTAGTAGAGATGGGGTTTCACCATATTGGCCAGGCTGGTCTTGAACCCCTAACCTCAGGTGATCTGCCTGCCTTGGCCTCCCAAAGTGCTGGGATACAGGATTGAGCCACCACGCCTGGCCACAAGTAACTAACTTGCTTTTGATTTTACAGGCTCATAGGTGGAAAGGACTTGCCTTGTCTCAGATAAGACTTTGGACTGTGAACTTTTAAGTTAATGCTGAAGTGAGTTAAGACTTTGCGGGATTTTTGGGAAGACTTGATTGGTTTTGAAATATGAGAATATGAAATTTGGGAGGGGCTGGGGTAGAATGATATGGTTTGGCTCTCTGTCCCCACCCAAATCTCATTTTGAATTGTAACTCCCATTATTTTCACAGGTCATGGGAGGAACCCAGTGGGAGGTAATTTAATCATGGGGGCAGGTCTTTTTTTTATGCTGTTCTTCTCATGATAGTAAATGGGTCTAAGGAGATTTGATGGTTTTAAAAACAGGAGTTTCCCTGCACAAGCTTTCTCTTTGCCAGCCACCATCCCTGTAAGACGTGACTCGCTCTTCCTTGCTTTCCACTATGATTGTGAGACCTCCTCAGCAATGTGGAACTGTAAGTCTATTAAACCTCTTTCTTTTGTAAATGATCCAGTCTCAGGTATGTCTTTATTAGCAGTGTGAGAATGGACTAATACACTGCTGTGCCAAACAATATGAATAAGTCTCAAAAACATAAGGCTGGGTAAAGAAAGCAGACACAAAATGCTCCCACTGTATGATTTAATTTGTATGACATTGTAGAAAAACCATGAAACAGAATTTGAATAACATGTTGCCCACGTTGGAGTTGGAAGTCAGGGATTGACTATTAATGGACATGAGAAAATTCTTTCAGGTAATTGAAATTTTTTTCGATTTTGCTAGTGGTAATTACCTGACTCCACATATCTGTCAAAATACATGTTATGTGAAAAAGGGTACATTTACTGCATGTAAATTTTTACCATAATAAACCTGAGTTTAAAAAAAATCACATAAAACGTGGCTTACAGCCTTAGGAAAATAGTATGGAAAAGTAAAGTGGTAAATACTATTGTTCAATATTTATTTAATGTTGAGATTTTTAAGATGCATTATTTACAGTTCTTTCCCTTGTGATTTGTAGTCTCTGTTTTTCCATAATTACTAAAATACTAAATTTTATTGGAGCATATTATTGTTTGGTTTTCTTGAATATTTTCTTCTTTTAGAGAGCCTAATTAATGTCACTATATTCCACTTAAGAAGCTGGGTGGATAAGAAATGTTTTCACTTCTCTACTTTCCTAGAGGAAATCCTACTCACATAAGTGCTTTTCTCCCTAAGTCTGAAGTTTTGTGATTTGCCTATTTTACAGGCTTGATGAAATCAGTAGGCTGATATTGAAAGGAATGACATATTAAATCCTTTCATAAGTTGTGTGTCAATTTTGTAATACACAGAATTGCCCTTAGTTTACATATTTTTTATTTTTTGTATTTTATAATTTCTGTACAGCCAGGTACACCTACATCTGCTAATGATTCATCAACGTACCCAGCATTCAACTTAGAGAGATCCTTAAAGCCACGTGGTCACTGGCCTTTTAAACACAGTTAACTCTCCCATTTCATATATTGGAGATTTCAAGAAAAACAATTTTGTGATACTGTCTTTTCCCAATATTCACCCAGGCGTCTCTGTTGCTGGCATTCTAACCATTATTTTTCTCTTTACATGGTCCTCTGGTTCCTAAACTTGATACTGGATTTGTGACCTTGGTGATCTCTTCTTTTGGCCTCCATCTGTGATTGGGGAACCACCTTTTGCAGAGGACTCCCCTTGTCTCTTGATTCTTGTGTACTTTTGATTCCCTTGCCTTACAAAGCTGGAGTACAGATGTTTCCTTTTTCCCTTTGCCAGAACTTCAGACTCATGGGAGTGCTTTACTGAATCCTCTCCCACCCCACAAAGTACCCTGGAGCAGAGGTTCTCCAGGTATGTTCTGTGACTACCTGGTGTTTGACGAGACCTATGAGGCTCAAACTATTTTTACAATAGTAACATGCTATTTGCCTCTTTCCTTCACTGTGTTAATATTTGCACAGAGCAATAGTGAGCAATACTGCTGGCACCTCTAAGAATCAAGACAATGTGCTTGATTACTACTAAACTGTACTAATTCTCAAATTCTTCATCACCACATACTAGTGAAACGAAAAAAAGGCCAATTTCGTTTTTGAAAAATTGTTCTTACTAAATGTTGACCTTGAATGCATGCTATTTTAATATTCCAAATGATATGATGAAATGGGAAGCATATAAAGCACTTTGTGCATATTGAAGTTTGATGTTGTTTTGAGGAAAGAGATCAGTGTGACTGAATTACTTGTGAGCTGAGCTAGCACTGACCTTTCTTTTTTAAAGTTCTACTTGTAAAATCTACTGACAGGCAAACTGGTTATCATATTTGTATATTTGGAAGACATTTTCTCAAAATGGAATGATTAAACCAGTCAATTTATAGCAAATAGCTGAAAATGTTCATTGCCAGCACCAAATAACTGATGTTTTATAGAATTGTGGACAGTAATTGACAATATTCATTATTAGTGATAAAATTTGACCTCTTTAGCAATGTCTATAAATTTTGGAAAATTTCTGTGTACCATTGTGAACTAAACTATCTCCTAAATCATAAACATTTTTGTGATCAGAGTGGTTGTAATATTCACAATTGTGATACTTTTGCTATTTTATATGAACATGTGTCAACATATGGAAGATGTGCATGACTCAGTGTATCAATATTTTCCAGCTGATCTATATATGTTGTTACAAAATAATGTATGGGTAAAATATCCATTCAAAGTACAAGTTAGACCAAAGGGATTTTAATGTAACAGGGTACCAAAAAAAAAAAAAATCATTAATGTGATTTCAGAGTCACACTGCAAAAAAACTTAAGAAATACCTCAGCCAGGTGGCTCACACCTGTAATCCCAGCACTTTGGGAGGCGGAGGCAGGTGGATCACTTGAGGTCAGGAGTTCGAGACCAACCTGGCCAACATGGTGAAACCCCATCTCTACTAAAAATACAAAAGTTAGCCAGGTGTGGTGTCGCATGCCTATAATCCAGCTACTTGGGAGACTGAGTTAGGAGAATCGCTTGAACTCGAGAGGCAGAGTTTGCACTGAGCAGGGATTGCACCACTGCACTCCAGCTTGGGTGACAGAGTGAGAACTTATCTCAAAATAAATAAATAAATAAAAATTTAAAAATAAAGAAATATCTCTTAATACTTCTTGTTAAGTTTCAGTGTATTACCAAATATGAATATCCATAGTTATCTGAAAAGCTATTAAAGTACTTCTCCCATTCTCAACTACAGATTTAATGCAGGACACACATGAGAACTCAGCTGTCTTTTACTAAGCAAGACATTAAATAGATTTGAAGAAATGTAAAACAATGTTACTTTTTATTATTATGTTGTTTTTGAAATATGCTTTTTCTTAAAAGTATATTATCTATGTCAGCATAAGAAGTATTTGTTACTATTTTAAGTGAATTAAATAAATATTTGTTGTCATTTCTCAATTTTCGTTTTTAATATAATAAAATGGATAGGTATAATCTAAATTAAAATAAGGACTTGGAGTCGTCAATAATTTTTAGGAGTATGGAAGTTTCCTGAGACCGCATTTAATAACTGCTGCCCTAGAGCTTTGTATACTAAACATCTTCACGCATGATTTAGTTGGTCTAGTGCATTTCTTGAAACTAAACTGTAAGTTTCCTAGAATTATGAAATCACAACTTAGAATTCACATTTTGCTGATGGAAGTACTGATCAAGTGTCAGGAGCACAGGCTTCTGCAATGCCTGAGCCTAATGCCTCATATGTGTTTATTCCTTCACTCTCTTGAGAGTTTCTACCAAATTGCACAGCTTCCTAATGGGGCCTAACTTACACAACTTGTCTTAAGGCCCTGGTTCAGAATGGAGTCTAATTATAGTACAATTCCATCTCTTTTTGTTAGTTGACACTGACTAGAAGGGGTGTCTTCTATTCAACTGGGGAGCTCATTGTTCAGTGTTTATCTTGTGGATCATGTTTATGAGCATTCCTTAACATGACATAGCCTAAATCATGATTTTCTCATAATAGTAAATAAACTACCAGTGGGGCACAATTTGTAGCTGAGTACCCCATTACTTGAAATAATGTTGGATCCAGTTGCAAAAAGATGGAGCATACTATGGGATAAATGGTTCAAAGTGAAAAGACCCCCAGGAAAAAGACCACCTAGAATTTCATATAAAACTAGAAGAAACTACTTGGGAGGCTGAGACAGGAGAACCACTTGAATTAGGGAGGCAGAAGTTACAGTGAGCCAAGATCGCACCACTGCACTCCAGCCTGGGCGACAGAGTAAGCCTCTGTCTCAAAAACAACGACAAAACAAGAACAAACAAACAAAAACTAGAAGATTTTAGACTCATTCAAATCATCTTTCAGAGGTTGGACTTGGGGAGGAATCACGGGGCATACTATAGGATAAATGGTTCAAAGTGAAAAGACAACCAAGAAAAAGACTGCCTAGAATTTCATATAAAACTAGAAGATCTTTGGATTTATTTAAATCATCTTTCAAAGGTTGGATTGAGAGAGGAACCCACTCATACACTTCTTTGCCTAAAGCTTCTTCTCTTAAACCAATTTCCCTAAAAAGTAGTATGAGGCAAAGGCTTATGTATGGTTACTTTATAGAAAGGAAAAATCCCAGAAAATCAGGAGTGAAGGACAAGGGAGCTGAGGCAGGGAAGGTGGAAGAACAAATACAGGGGAGTGCTTTAACCATCTGGCCACTGTTTGTTACTAGCACAATGGATTGCTTGATCTCATGAGACCATCTTTAGAGAGACCATATGGACACCTGCATTTCACGATAGTCTCTCCGTGGAGGGGAAAGAAGAATTACCTGCTGGCTTCTTGATTTCACTAGGGTCCACAGTTCACCCTACAGTATATTAGATCCCACTGAGCAGGTCCCACATGTCTCACACCTCAGCTGCAGCAGGGAAGTCTCACATCAACAAAGTGTGCAGGATAGAAGTAATAGCAGAGATTTCCTCTGATGGTGCACACGAAAATCTGGTTTCTATAGGGACTAAGCAGAAGAAAATAACCAAGGGCCTTGGTGATAGTTGCAGCTGAGAAGATCTCACATGTTGCATAGGATGTGTTGGACACATTGGCATCTGCGGGGCTGTCAAAATTCCATAAAGGACGATTATATCTACATTGTATTTGATGTGGCATGTCAAAGAGATGGAAATGCCTGAAGGCTATGAATATAGAAAATAGATACACTGTTGAGGTTCCACTTAATATATGTGTAATGATGACTTGCTTAACACAGAAACTCATATTTTTGCAACTGGATATAATATTATTTCAAATAATGGGCTGTTTGTACTCTACCTTCATCTTCCATTTATGCGTAAGTTCTAGACTCCACTGAAAAATCGTGCATGTCAAAGAAAAGGGCTATGCCTCTGTGGGAAAGAATGCTAGCTTGCAGATGTCAAGGCATTTCAGGTAAAAAACCCATCCAGGTTAGCTTCTGTAAATAATCAAGAAACTCTAGAGATAAGTTGGTTTCTTAAAATCTCCTATTTTGTTTTGCTTTTTCTTCTTACTGAGTTTATTTTATCAAAATACAGGCATTGTGTTAAACTTCAGTCATTCCTAAATAAGATTTACATTTTTACTTCTTTTCATCCACACAGAAATTATTTTACCAATGAAATATGGAATGAATTACTGAGTATGCAGCTTCCAACTGTGTTGGCCTGGTGTCCCCTTGAAGCATATCACAAACCGATAACTAATCTGCTCTCCCCATCTGGTCTCTGCCTCACTCCCAGCATCTCCTGCTTTCCAAGTTATTCACACTGAATGTATATCCTTCCAGGGAAAACTAAAAAAATCAACAAATGTGATCCAATATGGTAAGATACCTGTGAAAAAATGAAATAATAGGATGAAACATGTGAACACTCTCTCACTTTGGTCCTATAAAGCATGGAAATCAGATACTCTATTTTGAGCTCACATTACAGGAACAATTATCTCACATTTCAGAGAGTCAATTATCCTTGGCTGCCTACTTGATTCTGGTCTATCCACACCTGAAACATTCTATTTAATTTAAGATAATTAAGTTAAATAAATGATACAGCCAAATGGCAAAATAAAAGTAAAAAAGAAAAATATCCAATGAGTAGAACAGCAGAATCAGCTTTTGAGATAAGGTAGAAGACTTAGGATAGAGATGCAATGAGATCAAACATATGATTTTTCTCACATTTTCTGCCTAACACTAAACATGTTATTTAATTAACTATTTTGTCTTTCTCAATATTTTTCTTTTTGAGATGGAGTCTTGCTCTGTTGCCCAGGCTGGAGTGCAATGGCACGATCTTGGCTCACTGTAACCTCCGTCTCCCGGGTTCAAGTAATTCCCTGCCTCAGCCTCCAGAGTATCTGGCATTACAGGTGTCCACCACCACACCCAGCTAACTTTTGTATTTTTAGTAGAGACGGGATTTCACCATCTTGGCCAGGCTGATCTTGAACTCTTGACCTTGTGATCCACCCTCCTCAGCCTCCCAAAGTACTGGGATTACAGGCATAAGCCACTGTGCCCAGCCCATTTTCAAAAATTTTAAGAATCCATTTGAGACCCAGGACAACAATTTTCTACTACCCTAGCAATCTCTGTTACTCCCAGTATCTTATTTCTTCCTCTTTCTACATCATTTTAATTAGAAGAAACTGTCAAAATAATTTTATCTCCACCATCCATACCTGTACTGCTTTGTAGCTTTTATTCTGTGACCAGGAGCCAGAACTTTTTCTTTTCCACCAGTTTTCCCTCCAACTAGTCCTCTGCATTCCACCAGATAGTAATTGGTCCATGAAAAAATAAACATCATGGAGGCTTGCGGCAAGTGAAAGAATTTAGTACAAATAGACAAGGAAATAATAGCTCAATATAAAAGTTATATTTGGCATTTCAGATTCCCCATACTCTTTTATACTGCATGTATTGAATGGCCTTGTTGATAACAACCATAGTGATAAATGATGGTTTTAAGTAATACGTAATTTTTATCTTTTATCATAAGAGATGTAAATGCCTGCAGGCTATGGATATATAAAATAGATACGCTGTTGATATTACGACTTAAATTATGTTCCGTGAAAGTAAAAGATAATACTAATGATTTAAAAAAAAATTATGTGTAATGATGACTTGTGGAGTACAGCAAGTCATCGTCTTTATCATCTCATTTTGATGTAAGCTGAGGTTCTCGATGATGTTGCTCAAAGGCTAAAAATAAGATCCTTTAATTAATTAGTCAAGCCAGCCTGATCCAAGGCTAAGGGTGTAGGGCAAGTTTGCATGCTAGAGTAAATTAGGTTTGGAGGAGGGCCCAGAAATCTGTGGAAAGGTGGAGTCTAGGTCTGGCACTAGAGAATCAGTCTCGTGTGGGGGTCTATAAAAGGCAGGCTCATAGTGGAACAGGAGTGCAGACATTTAGGTAAGATTCACATGTAAAGGAGGTTTGTAATATTCAGGTAATGTTATAATGTAAATAAGACACTGGGCAGAGTGTATTGGAAATCCAGAAAAAGTCAAAGCAATTTTTAATAATAATTCTATGTTTTGTTGTTACCCTCTCCCTGTCCTTGGAAAACATTTTATAATGAAGCTATCATTCCACTGTAGGGCACTGTGTCTGAAATATTATATGTATACAGCAATTTTTATATAAATGAATACATTGAAATAATGAGAAAATGTGCATTATGAAATAAGACTAGGAATTCAGCGGTCAGCTGAATAATGGCTCTCAAGGATATCCCTGTCTAAATCCCTGGAACTTGTGAATGTTAACTTACATGACAAAAGAGACTTTGCAGATATAATAAAGTTAAGGATCTTGAGATGAGAAGATTACTTTAGATCACGCAGGTGGCCCCAGGTAGGTCCTGAATGTAAACACAAGTATTCTGATAACCAGGAGGCAGAGGGAGATATGTGACTAGGAAAGCAAGAGGCTGAAGTCCTTTGCAGAAGGAGTGCAGGTGACATCCAGAATCCAGAAAAGGCAAGAAACCAATTCTTCCCTGAATCCTGTAGAAGAAATCTGCCCTGATGACATATTTAATCTACTAAAACTGAATTGGGGCTTCTGGCTTCCAGAACTGTGAGAGAAAAATTTGTGTTGTTTAAGCCAATACATTTGTAGTAAGTTGTTATAGCAGCAATGGGCAACTAATGTAACTAGTAAAGTAAGATATTCATAATTATAGACCTTATGTGGCCTTTCTCAATACAGTCTGTGGTACCTTCTGTTAAAGTTTTTTACTTGTATTTATTTTTTATTGGTGCATTATTATTTAAATTTTTTTAAATATTTTCAACCCACACTTGATTGACTCTGTGGATACAAAACCCAAGGATATAGAGAGTGTCAACTGAATGTGTGCGTATATACATATTATATATATATACACACACAAACACACAAATATATATAATATAAAATATATATATAATACATTTATATATACTTATCCAACATAACACATTTATACTATGCAACATAATATATGCTATATAATGTTAATGCAACATAATCTATAATAATATTTTTATTCTGCCTAGCAGAGACAATGCAACAGTCCTTTAGAGAGAGGAAGAGGTAAATGAAAATATGGCATATAAAATATGGAATTTGATGTTATTTGGGGTAGGCTGAATAATGACCTCCCAAAGATGTCTATGTCCTACTCTCTGTGAATATGTTGGGTTACATGGAAAAATAAAGTTTTCAGATGGAATTCAATTTGCTAATCATCTGACCTTAAAATTATGACACTATCCTGAATTATCTAGGTAGACCCAGGATAATCACAAACATCCTTAAGTGGAGAGCATAGGGGCAGAAGAGTCGGGGTGATGCAATGTGAGAAAGGCTCAACCAACCATTGCTGCTGGCTTTGAGGATGTAAAGGGGCCATACATGAGTCAAGGAGTGTGGGCAGCCTTTGGAAGCTGGAAAAGGCAAGTAAACAATTTCTTCCCTAGAGCTTTCAGAAAAAAAAAAATTGTAATGCTGGCAACATCTTGATTTTAGCCCAGTTAGACCCATTTTGGGTTTCTGACCTCTAAAACTTAAGGGAATACATTTGTGTTGTTTTAAATCACTAAATTTCTGGTAATTTGTTATAGGAGCAATAGGAAAAGAGTACAAAGTTACTAGATCAATAGAGTAACATGAGTAGATGTTAAAAATAGCACTGAGTAGGAAAAAACAGAAAGAAAAGAAATGTGTGTGTGTGTGTGTATAATATATTGTAATTTATATAAATTAAAAATACACACAAACAATGCAATATTATAAGATGGGATGCATATCAAACCAATGGTTGCACCTTGAAGACAGGTGGAGAATGGAAGTAGGAGGAGTTTACAAAAAGAGTAAGAACTAAAATAAAATATGGAATCAGAATAGCAATCTTTTCATCATAAAAAGTGCAATAAAGTTAAAGCACTCTTTACATCATAAAAAATGCAATAAAGTTAATATGAATAAAGACTTTAGCCTTTTTGCATGTTCATAGCTATATTTTGAATGTCTAAGAAAGCTCAATTAAAAATTATATCTACAGAAACATTTGTGTTCATTTTTCTCTGCAGTGATTGATTAGCTAATTAATTAACATAATGTCTCACATTGTTCTCCAAAGTATTTACTCATAAAATTCAAGAAGAAATGAATTGTATAAAGTAAGAAAGGGAAATTACGGCAAAGGGATAATAAAGTGCAAATTTAGCCAATATTGCTTGTGGAAAACCCAAGTGCAATTCTGTATTCTACATTGTCCACCTGGCTGGTTTCCAAAGACTTCTGTGTTTTCTGAACCTTAGTCTGTATGATTCCACCAAGCCACCAAGCACCTTCTGGGAAAAAATACTAAGAGTGAAATCTAGGATTCTAAATTCGGCTTTTTAAAAATAAACCTGGGGATTTCTGAACAACCTATTTTCTGCTTTTCTGAAATTCCAGGACAATCAAGGAATGAAGAAACTGTCTTGTTGATAATTTTGAAAATCTCTTCAGTCACTTAGTGTCATTAAGGTTAGAAGTAATCTCTTTTGATAGATTTAAGAAAGCATTGAACTTGAGCTTGTAACAAAGATGCAAATTACACGGGGAACCTTTGCTGCTCTCTTGGTCCACAGCATGGCATGGTGTCTACATTGCATTTTGCTAATATTTTTGATGTTTTCTGACATATGCACAAAAGTGGAGGCTGATATTCTTGGAGTGTCTTCAAACACAAACCCTTTAATCTGGAGGCTCTTTTAAATTAGTCATAATAGCATCCCCATTAACTGTTCTGTCATTTTCTCCTCCCTGCCAGTTCTTCATCTTGTATGGGCCACTTCAACCAGTACCAGGAGCTTACAGGATTTCAGTGTCTTTTTAAATAAAAAGACAAACAACTGTTTATGTTTAGGCCAGGCACAATGGCTCGTACCTGTAATCCCAGCATTTTGAAAGGCTGAGATGGGGAATTCACTTGAGGTCAGAAGTTTGAGACCAGCCTAGCCAAAATGGTGAAACCCTGTCTCTACCAAAAACACAAAAGCAAATTAGCTGGGTGTGGTGGTGCACCCCTGTGGTCACAGCCACTCTGGAAGCTGAGGTGAGAGGATTGCTTGAACCTGGGAGACGGAGGTTGCAATGAGCGGAGATCGTGTCACTAACACTCCAGCCTGGGTGACAGTGTGAGACTGCTTAAATAATAATAATAACGATAGTAATAATAATAGTAATAGGTTGGGCATAGTGGCTCACACCTGTAATCCCAGCTCTTTGGGAGGCCAAGGTGGGCAGATCACCTGAAGTCAGTAGTTCAAGACCAGCCTGGGCAACATGGTGAAACTCTGTGTCTACTGAAAATACAAAAAATTAGCTGGGTGTGGTGGCAAATGCCTGTAATCCCAGCTACTCGGGAGGCAGAGGCAGGGGAATCACTTGAATCCAGGAAGCGGAGGTTGCAGTGAGCTGATATCACGCCACAGCACTCCAGCCTGGGCGACAGAGTGAGACTCTGTCTCCAAAAAAAATTTTTTTTAAAGTGATAGTAGTAATTTCTTATATTTAAGTAGTAAAATGTGGTGTTATGTTCTATGCACACATTGAGGAAAGACTCAATCAAGGTAATCAATGTGCCCATCACTGTACCAACTTAACATTTTTTTGAGGAGGAAATATTAAAAATCTGTTCTTAAGGAATTTTGAAATATGCAATATATTATTGTTAACTTTGGTCACAAAGTCTTATTAGTTGCTTGTTCTTGCCTTGGGAGATGAAATAAAAAGAGGAATATATTGAGAAATGAGGAAAACAGAGAATAGAATATTTATTAAGTTTCAAATAAATATTTTACATGGGAATCATGAGGAATTTCACATTTTTACCTACCTTGCCTTGATGTCATTATTATTAAAAAATAATTTAAAATATCACTAAAGAAAAAAATCAAAAAGATAGGAGAGAAAAATATTAAAGGAGAAAAATTCTCCAAAAAATATTCAAAGAACAATGGCAGAAAGAACAAATATGGGGTATAACATTGGAATGAGAAATAAAGCCACAATATAAGGTAAGAATTAAAAATAGATAAAATGTTAGCAAAATTAAATAAGCTAAAGACATATTAAAAGACAAAAAGATGAATAATTAAAGTTAAGAAAAAACAGGTATGAGGAAGGTGCACCCCGATTATTGAGTTATAAGTCACACAAATTGAGGATGATGACTATGGCCATGGGTACAAAGGTTGGGGTGGGCAGAGTGAAAGTAAGAGGCCTGAGAAGATTTATGAGGGATATGGGAGAAAGTAGGGTAAGAGGCAGGGGTCAAAGGGTTAGTAGTAGGGACTTTGGGTGAACACAGCCTTTCCCACTTTAAGGAAGGTCAGGACACACTCAGAGCATGCCGTCACCTCTTTGTTCTGCCTTGTTGTCTGGATTATTAGTGGAAGAGGCTGCTTCCTAAAAGGTTGGCAGTAGAGGGGGCAAAGTTCATTTACAGAAAAAGTAGAACAGGAATCTACAGGCTCAAAATGTGGGAAGTATGAAAGAACATGAGAAGCTTTTGGCCAGCTCTGGGGAAGACAGAAAATATATGGTCAGTTTGGAGAAGAGATAATATTTATTTACTCTTATCTGGGCAAGAATAGGTTAGAAGTGATTATCATCTAATTGATTCCTTACTTGATGATCAATTTCATGCACCTAATTTCCTGTCATTTGACTTGAAATAGGTTCTAAATACCCAAAGTAAATATTTACTAAGAAAATACGCACTCTTGCTTTTATTAACCTAATTTCCAAAATTCAAATTCAGGTGTAAGTTGATTTGTTACTACTTTGCTGGAATTATATACCCCGTGTTTTATTTATCAGTTGACTTATTTACACAATATAGTGCTTTATATTGTTAGAATGGTAAACAGGATTATATAACAGCTCTGTCACAAAGGGCTGGTAATGAATAGATGAATTATAGAGGCCATCTCTTCTATTCTACTTTGTTTAATTCTACCCTCTCTGATTTCTTCCATTTTCCAATAACATGACTTTTTGTTTGGAGATCCCTTTGCATGTGATTTAAATGGAACTGAAGCTACCCTGTAGCCCCAGTTATAAGAATAAAATAATGTAGCTTCAGGACTAATTATGCACTATGCCACTCCTAGGAATATAAGGAGTTTTAAGAGATTCTGTTCTTGAGGGATGTGCAATTCTGTTTGATAGCTAAATTATTTCTACAGAAAGATAAATGAAAATGCTTTGATGCACAGACTGAGTGATGGACAAATGAGGAAGATAATTAATCCTGCAGGAATTTGAAATCAAAGGAGGTATAACCAAAAAGAGTAAAGTGTTTTAGGAGGTCACGATGAAGGAGCTGAGATTTTAATTAGGGTTAGACCTTTGTTTGTTCTGCCTTGAAGATTGGAAAAGATAGAAAGAAGTGGTAAAGAGTATGAAACACATTCTTGAGTTAGGGTTTGGGGAGGGGTGGAGGAGGAAGAGATCAGCATGAACAAAGCAATCAAAATGAAGCTAAGTACTTTGTTAAGGAAAACAGAAATGTGAAGCTAGGATAGACATGGATGAAGGAAGAGGAGAAAAAATATTAAGGTCATATTTATGTCCAGCATCATAGCTTTTATAGGCATACCTTGGAGATATTGTGAGTTCAGTAAGTTAAGTGGTAATAGCATTGATATGGCTTAGATCTTGGATTTTTTTTGGGTGTCCTCACCCAAATATCATGTTCAATTTTAATTCCCAGTGTTGCAGGTGGGAAGTGATTGGATCACAGGGGCTGTTAAAGGAAAACTTTAGACAAATTAAATTTAACAGAGTTTAATTGAGCAAAGGGGAAGAAAAAAACAATTTGCAAATTAGGCAGACTCCTGAATAACAGCAGATTCAGATAGACTCCAGGGTTGTCTCATGGTCACAGTAAATTTATAGACAAAAAAAGGAAAGCGATATACAGAAAACAGATGTGAGGTACAGAAACAGCTGGATTGGTTACAGCTTGGCATCTGCCTAATTTGAACACAGTTTGAACAGTCAGCAGCATATGAGTGGTTCAAGTATGGCTGCTGTATTTGATTAAGACTCAGAAATTGTTAAAGAAACATACTTCTAAATTAGGTGCTCAGTCTTGTCTACCTACTAGTTAGGTTATGGTTTGTTCTCCAAGACTCAAATATGGAAGTACAGAGGCTTGGTCAGGCCATATTTAGTTTGATTTAACACAGTGAAGTTCTCATGAATGGCTTAGTACCATCCCCCCACCCAGTACTGTATAGTAAGTGAATTCTCACAAGATCTGGTTGTTTAAAAGTATGTTGCACCTTTCCTCTCTCTCTCTCTTCCTCCTGCTCTGGCTGTGTAAAATGTGTCTGCCTCCCTTTCACCTTCTCCCATTATTATAAGTTTCCTGAGGCCTCCCCAGAAACAGAAGCTACTATGCTTCTTGTACAGACTGCAGAAGCATAAGTTAACTAAACCTCTTTTTTTAATAAATTACTCAGTCTCAGGTATTTCTTTAAAGTAGTGCAAGAGCTGACTAATACAGAAAATTGGTACTGAGGAGTGGGGCATTGCTATAAAGATACTTGAAAATGTAGAATCAGCTTTGGAACTGGGTAACAGACAAAGGTTGGTATAGTGTGGAGGGCTCAGAGGAACGTGGGAAAATGGAAAAAAACTTTGGAACTTTGTAGAGACTTGTTAATGCTCTACAGATGAAGTCCACGTTGAGGAGATCTCAGAAGGAAATGAAGACCTACTTGAAAACTGAAGCAAAGGTCACTTTTGTTATGCATTAGCAAAGAGGTTGGTTGCATTTTGCCCCTGCCCTAGGGACCTGTGGAACTTTGAAGCTGAGAATGATTATTGACGTTATCTGGTGGAAGAAATTTCCAAACAGCAAAGTGTTCAAGGTTTGGCCTGGCTGCTTCTAACAGCCTATTCCCATATGCATGAGGAAAGAGATGATCTGAAACAGGAACTTATATTTAAAAGGAAAGCAGAGCACAAAAGTTTGGAAACTTTGCAGTCTGGCCATATGGTAGAAAAAGGAAAGCCCATTTTCAGGGGAGGAATTCAAGTAAGTTGCAGAAATTTGCATAACTAAAAGGAAGGCAAGTGCAGAAATCCAAGACATTGGAGAGAAAGCCTTGAAGACATTTCAGAAAACTTTGTGGCCACCCTTCCCATCACAGACTTAGGGGCCTGGGAGGATAGAATGGTTTCATTGGCCAGGCCCAGGACTCAACTGCCCTGCACGGCTTTGGGACACTGTTCCCTGAATCCCACCAGCTCCAACTCCAGCCATGGCTAAAAGGGGCCCAAGTACAGCTTGCCTGTATAAGCATGACCACTGCACCTGGCCTATCCTCATCCCCCTTTTAACTACACAGCACCTCCTGCTTGGCACTAAGTAACTGGCAACTTTATTTTGTGCATGTGTCTTCTGACTGATTCTCTTTTCTCACCTTTCTCATAAGATCTTTGAGTTCAGAAACTACATCTCTTTCAGCTCTCCACTATACTTATAGAACCTAGGAGAGGTCATATAGTGAGAACCAGAAGACAGTATTAATGAATGAATATAATGAATTAAATAATTGAACAGAAAAAAAAGAAAGGCAGCAGATAGAACAGATTAGACTCTTTTGTAATCCTTCAGATGTGTGGTGGTTTCAGATAAGACACAGGTGTGGGACACAGAAGGTATTTTATAGCACCTTCTGTAACGTGTTGTAGAAGTTGAATTGGAAAATAAAGTTTTAATGATATGTTGATGAAATTGTCTTGATTCCATATAATTTATAGCAACTTTAAGGTCAGTGAGCTTTTCAAATATTTTTAAGAATAGCTTAAACTGAAAAACTTTCCATAAAGAAGAATGCAATATTATAAAAATGTGAAAGAATTGTTTTCATATACTTATATACGACATCTTTTGTAAGAAAGAATAAAATTGATGCATATTAACCTCAAAAATCAGGAAAAGGAGATTTATTTAGGCCTTGATTACCAGAATGAAATCCATTCGGACTGACACTTAGTGGCTATATAGAACTTATCTATCTGGCTGAGGTGCAAGAAAAAAGGCTCTCATCTCAGGCAATTTAATCAGGTCTTAGGATGGTTATCAGATAGAATATTTCAAGGATCTCTGAAATGACCAAAAAATCAGCACTGACAAGCAATCCCCTAGAAGTCTGTGGTGTGAACTGATAGTAAATGCAAAGGCAGGCTACCATAATAACTATAAATTAAGTCCTAAGCTTTATTGGTGAACAACTTGTTGAGTGAGAGGTCAGCTAATCTTTGTCACAACCCAGACTTCTTTGTAATTTAAAATAAAGGCCAAATTAATTTTAAACAACTCAAATTAATCTGTCTGTATGGTTTTAGATTTTCATCATCAAAACCTCTAAAATTAGTTGTCCTAAACTAGACATTAACCTTATTGCCCCAACTACACATGGAACACTTGAAAACCAACAGTAGGTAATGAAAAATACAGACTGAAATGTGACGATTACAGTTACTAACTTGCAATTTGCTTGTTATTTTCAGAAAAAGCTTAGATGAAGAAGATATAATTATCCATATAGGGAGAAAAATGTGCTCTGGAAAAATCGTAATACTATTATCCTATTATCTGATCTATGCTAAAGCCATCTGGTGAGCTCATAGGTTAAAGACCACTCATTTCTCACTTATAACACCAGCTAAAACAAATATAAAGAGTACTTTTTTGGTCATGTGATGGAGAATGTATAGGTAGGTGCTTACCAGGCATGGCTGGTGGAGGAAAACGCTTCCATCTTCATTTAGAAAGTGCCTGTTTAATTAGGACTTCCATTTGGTACATACTCAGATTAATCATGTGACATTAGGCATGATAGGATATGCTTCCAAATCCTAAAATGTGCTTTGATATACCATTTCATCAGTGACTGTCATAATATCATTATTTTGCAAATATAGAAAATGACACTGTGGGAATTTAAGAATATTTAGAAAGTACTGTTAGTAAAAACAACT
Source organism: Cacajao melanocephalus (assembly GCA_963573385.1). Classification (NCBI taxonomy): domain Eukaryota; kingdom Metazoa; phylum Chordata; class Mammalia; order Primates; family Pitheciidae; genus Cacajao; species Cacajao melanocephalus. Next base: position 80,298 of record CAUYLG010073046.1, read on the forward strand.
TCAGTTTTGCTCAAGAGAAATTATTTTTTCTAAAACTCATGGGCACCCATCATCTTTTCTGGTTAGTGCTATCTTCTGTTATGATACAAGTCATATTAATCTTCATCTGTCTTTATCTAAGTTTTACTTGGCCAAGCTGATGAGATGACAGGTCATCTTTTCGATGTTTCAGTGTTAGAACACACCTGAAAACTATGAAATAAGATGTACATTAACACTGAGATAATTCTCTACTCAACAAATGAAAAATGTCCATTTCCATGCAACCTGATTTTGCTAAAATGAGAATAGTCAGTCGAGGATCTAGACACAGCTAGTTGACAGAATCCAACATGTACTCTTGACTCAGGTTTATTTTCCCTGCATGAATAGTATCTGTATTTGTGAATGATAACAAACATTTTGTATAAGCCTGAGAAATTGTATATATATTTCTATGTGTAAGTATATGTGCATATGTATGTGTATGTACATATATGTGTATATGTGCATGTGTGGATATACATATATATACATTTTTCAAAATTAAACTTAAATGTTTCATAATTATTCTCAAATTTTTCTGTAAGTCTCTTTTATTCTCATTTGATTTGAAGATGAAAATTTTAGACTCATGTCCAAATCTCTGTCTTCTCATTCTTTGTCATTTAAAGTAAACTTCTTAATATTTAGGTCTGTCTTCATTATTATGATAGTGAGAATAAGCATATTATACTAGATGCTTTAAATATAATATGGCATTTAATTTTTTCTTCTTTTGAGACAGAATTTTGCTCTTGTTGCCCACGCTGGAGTACAATGATGTGGTGTTGGGTCACTTGCAATCTCTGCCTCCCAAGTAACTGGGATTACAGGCGCCACCCCTCACCATGCCCAGCTAATTCTATTAGATTAGATTTCCCTCTATTAGATTTCCATCTAGATTTACAGCCCTTCTTTTATGAGTTCCCATTTTGAGGTTATAAAAGCATAAGTGACATGTTTCTTATAACCTTTGCAATTTTCAATTACTATTTTTATCTAAACTATCCAAGTTTTCACTTATTTTTTAAAGAAAATAGTTTAATTTGAATTGAATCATAATAATAGAAATATAACCATTACTAAGATTAAAATGATTTAACTGTGAAGTGATCCTTTTGAGAGCAAATTATGGCATTACTTGGCTAAATTCTTCATATTTTAATATAGATGTGGTTTCACCATGTTGGCCAGGCTCACCTCAAACTCCTAACCTCAGGTGATGGCACTTAATTTTTATAATAACTTGCCCAAGGTGTCATAGCTAGCAAATGGTAGAGACAGAGCTGGAATCCAGATGTCTCTCCACAGCCCATATTCCTAATCTTTATTTGCTTCCAGGTGGTTGAGTACCGTAGCCATGCTCCTCTAACTTCAGTGGGATTATGAATCATTGGGCATCTTGTTAAAATGCAGATTCTGATTCAGCAAGTCTGGAGAGGGGTCTGAAAGTCTGCCTTTTAAACCAATTCTCAAGTGATATTGATGATGCTGGTTTGTGGAACACACATTGAATAGCAAGATATTATATCACCTTGAACTTAGAGAAGATTACCTCCTTTTGTGTGTTTTCTTTTTTACATGCATGCCAGGTTATACATGGTAATATTCATCATACTGTATCTTCAAGCAATCTCTAGGTAAGCAGTGCCCTAGAGATGTGAGAATCAGGCTCTGACCCCATTTTTCCATGGGTGCTTGTCATTTGATCTATCTGAGTCAGTTTCTTATTGAATCATTGAAAAATGAATAGGTTACACTAAATAATCATCATCATCATCATCATCATCATCATTGTCTTCACAAGCATCATCATCATCTAAAGTTTATTGAGTGCTTATTATAAGCTTGGAACCTGTTATAAGCTTTATTATAACCTTATTATAAACTCAGACCTGTTGCTTTACATCAATTCTATCGTTTACTCCTCAAAATCATTTTATAAAGTAAATTGAGACATTAAAAAGGTTAAGTCAAGTTCAATATATGCCTGTGATTCCAAATGATGCTATCAATTTAAAGAAATCCACATGCCTGAAATAACTAAGTAGACTTTATAGTTATAAGAGTAGGATTGTATAGAAACAATTGTCAGGCTTTAGATATCAGATAAGTAATAGAAGATGAATGTCAAATCATTTATGCAAATTCTTTGAACCTCTGTGTCCTTATCTGTAGAGAAAAGAGAACATTATCTACTCTAGAGTATATTTGTGAGAATTAGAAGGGATATTTCACGTAAACAATCTAGTGTTTTGCCTGATAGAGACCCAAATAATAGTCATTTGTCATAGTTAGTTTAGAGAGAAAACTAAAATATTATGTTGGCCTTCAGCCATATTTCATTGGGTAAATGAAGAAGCAGTGAGATGTATGTGGCTCCTGATCAATTGTTTTTCCTCAATATCTGATACAAAAATATTAGGATCCTGGCTATTAGATTTCCCCGTAGAATTACAGCCCTGTCTTTTATGAATTCCTATTTTGAAGTTATAAAAGCATAAGTGACATTTTTCTTATAACCTTTATAATTTTCAATTACTATTTTTATCTAAACTATTCAAGTTTCCAGCTTAATTTTTTAAGAAAATTGTTTAATTTGAATTGAATTGTAATAATAGAGTTATAACCATTACTAAGATTAAAATGAATTAACTGTGAAGTGATCTTTTTGAGAGCAAATTATGACATTACTTGGCTAAATGAATAATTGACTTTGGGTATTAAAGTGATCTATTTGTTTAAATGTATTAAAACTTAACTACTAAAATATCCACATATGCCATTAACAGGTACTTAGAGCCTTGGTTTTTGATAATTGAAAACACCATACTTCTAAACTTGCTCCTAATGAAGCTCAATGAATGATTCCAAAGTATTTTTAAGGTAGGAAATAACCATTTCATCTATTCGGCTCTCATTCACCCCACAATTACTGAGTACTTATATAAAGCGTGATTCTTGTCGAGGATTTGAATAGAAAGATGAATGAGATATTGTGCAAGACCTAAGAAGCTCACTTTATTAGTCTACCAGGTAGCTATACTCATGGAAGACTGGAGTATAACTTGTGTCATAAGAGATGTCATATTGCAAAGCCAACAGGCAGGTTGGCTGTGGGCATTGCATACTCATCTTTATCAGCATAAAACAGTTGAAAAAGTGTGCTCATTTTGTAAACAAAGCTCCAAGATGGGTCTCCTTGTCTGCCCCCACTATCCGTCCCTTGTAAATAGATTTCTTCCTCTGAGACTCCCATACAGAAATTCTGAGATCACCTGAACAAGTAACATTACATAGAAAGTTATTCCATTCTTCTCTCTGAGCCTTGGGAGGTGAGCTCATATCTAAACTGAGATTTAAAAGCCAAATGAGGATTTTTCCAGCAAAGAATTGGGTGTAGGGCATTCTACACAGGAGAAAGGACAAAGATTTTAAGCCAGGAAACACCATCAATCATCATCATGTGCTTGGACAGTTTCCTTCTCCTCACTTTCCTTTCCTACAAAATAGAAGCAATCATTCCTATGTCTTTACAATGCTGTGCAGATTTCATGCTTGAAAAATTAAGTGTGCTTAACAAATGTTACTTCTGATATTCTTTCCTGTGCTGGAAGAATGACATATGCAAATGTACGTGTATGAGGGCAAGAAAAAAAATGATGTGTGGAAAGAATGGTGGCAGGTGTAATGGGGGAGAGGATGAAGAAAAGAAAAGAAAGTATGTGTGATGGGAGAGAGGATGAAGCAGGAGAGATGATGGCAGAGATGGCATCCTGATATTAGAGTAGAAACATGCCAAACAAAGACTTTTATGCCACCCTAAGTAGTTTGTATCTATCTTACCTGCACAAAGAGACAGAGAAAGTTATTTCTATATTTTTAAAAGCAGAACAATTAGACAGATGTACAGATAAATCTTCTTAGCAGGAGCAGGAAAAGTAAGTGGAGGATGAGGATCAGGAAGACCACCTGAAGCTTCCTGAGCCAATTTAGGAAAGAAAGGATGAGAATTAGTTACTAAGTAAATAGAAAGGAGAGGACAATAAATGAGAGGACACTTGGAAATCTTATCTGGTGAATGAATTGATAAGTCTGTGGTCCATTGAATATGAGAGTGGCAGGGAAGTAAGAGAAATATAGGCATTTGGAAAAGTGGTAGGGGCTGGGTTAGTGGTGATGCCAAAACTTTCCTGTTTTTTGTTATCAAAAGTACTCTCATATTCAGCATATTTCATCTTGGGGTATTGTTCATGATGTTAAGAGCAGAAAGCAATTAGGTTCTTCTTGGTCTTCTACCTGACTTGTGTTTCTTGTGGGAATTGACTGGGGAAGGGGGAAGAGTGCATGGCTGAAAAAGGTTCAGTTAAGGATGTCTCCTTTCTATTTCCATTCTGTCACCCTGCATATTTACTGATTTCCCTGCTACCTCTGGTAGAAGTTGGGAGACACTGTGCTTCAGCAGGCTATAAGTGTGCAGGGACATGCCTGCCTGGAGTGACTGACTATTGGATAGCAATTGTCTACTTCCAGCAGAGATGAAACAATTCTTTAGTTCTTTCAGGAATATGTGAGAAAGTCAGGAAAAGCTTGTTCCCCCAACAGGAAATAACTGGGAATATGGTATTTATTTTTTCTGTCTTGCAATTTTAGAAAAGATGATTGCCAATGGGTTTATAACAAAACGAGTTGTTTACATGTTGGATTGAGTTTAAACTTAAGGTTAACTTGGACTTCAAAATAATTTATAAATATATTTTTGAACCTGCTCCATTCTAAGGAAACTATGTAATTTTTCTTACTTACGATATGAATTAATTGGTTTACATAGTAAAATGTGCATTTGAATGATTACGATTATTCCAGCACTTTTACCCAGACTAAGAAGATATCCAATGCTACTTTTAGTCTGCAGCAGTTTAAAAAATGCTTCCTGATTCTTAAATATAAAAACTAAAATGGAAAATCTGATGAATATCTTGCTATTTAACTAGTTAGCTAACTAAATAACTGAAATAAAAATAGAAATTCAGGTGAATTCTGAAAGTTTTTTAATATTATGAGAAATGTTATGTCCTCCATAGATACAAACATTTGAAAAATTAGTAGAGGGCAGTTTGAACAAATACAGAGTATTTTATTCTTAAAAGAAAAATAAGCGTATCAAAGTTATTCAGAACAAAATAAAGAAAGAAAAACATCAGAATATTTAATAGTACTTAAATTTGAATGACAGAATTATGGATATATCGATTGAAAAATCACCAATTTATAAATTTAGAAAGGAGCCTTTATTGCTTATGAAGGGTTACAATCTGCAGGTTGGCCATCACACAGGCTAGGGAGCAGAGGTACCAGGAGAGCCAAAAGGCAGTTACTTAGAAGGAGGGAAGGTGAGACAGCATTTATCCTGGAGGGGCTGGCTAAGTATTCAACAGTTTATAGGAGGAGCTATGGATATTCACAAAGGGGATCCTGACACGTGCATACTGAACAAACATGCATTTTTTCATATGACCCATGTTCACTTTGGGTGAAGACCTTACCCTTAAATATATTACAATTAGGCCCTATATATCAAAAGGTGAAGCAGAGAGTCCAAGTGCCCAGCTTTTGTAAACCAGTCAGAGCCAGTCCACAGTCAGTGTTCTCTCATCAAGAGATAACAACTAAAATCAGTTTCTTCGTTTGATCAAAGCTGTAGTCATGGCTGGTGGAGCCAGGGGGTCAGTGAGACAATGTCTGGAGGAGAATGAACTGTAATGGTTCAATACTGCTTACCTCAGGGTCATTGTTTTTTTAGCTACCAGAAACAAAGAACAACATTGTGGCAGTTAGAACATAGTTTGTTTAAATGTAAGGATGAGTGACTTAATCCTCGCCTGGCATGGCTTTATGTCTTGTTTATGATTTGGTATTGTATTGCCACAAAGAGTTTATTCCATCAGTTTTATGATCTCTCTTTTAACATGAATGCTGGCCAGTTGTCTCCCCAAACTGCAAAAGGGAGGAGGTATAACAAGGTGTATCTAACCTTTCTTCCTATCATGGCTGGGAACTCAGTTTTTAAGGTTTTTTTCAGGGTCCTCTTGATCAAAAGGGGACATGTTCCATTATTTGGGGGACTTAGGATTTTAGTTTTCATTCTCATATCATGGTTTCTTTTTTCCTTTTTTATTCTTATAATTTTGTTTTTCCTATATATCTTGTATTAGTTCATTCTTGCACTGCTATAAAGAAATACCTGAGACCGGATAATTTATAAAGAAAAGAGGTTTAATTGGCTCACACTTCTGCAGGCTGTACAGGAAGCCTGATTCTGGCATTTGCTCAGCTTTTTGGGAGGCCTCAGGAAACTTACAATCATGGCACAAGGCAAAGGGAGAATGAGGCCTCTCACATGGTGGGATCAGGAAGAAGAGAAGGAATGGGGAGGTGCTACACTCCTTTAAACAACCAGATCTTATGATAATTCACTCACTATTACAAGAACAGAACGAAGGGAATGGTGCTAAACCTTCATGAAAAGCTGCCCCCATGATGATCCAGTCACCTACCATCAGTCTCCACCTCCAACACTGGGGATTACAATTTGACATGAGATTTGCATGGGGACCCAGATCCAAACCACATCAAATTTTTATTTCTTATAGGATAGAAACAGACCAGAAAGATATATAAACCAAACTGAAAAATCCAAAGGAAAATAGTACATTATTTCAGTGATTGCATAACATTTACTGCTGTGCAATAACAGTTATGATCATAAGATAGAAGAGAGGACGAGGGAGAGGAGAAGGAAGAGATAAATGTTTAATATTTATTGAGCACTTAGTTTGTGCCAAACATTTGCTCATGCTTCACAGATAACCTCATTTCACAATGCTATAGGTAAGAATTATTATTATCCTATCTTAGATATTAAGCAGCTGAGGCTTAGAAAAGTGAAAAGTCTCACCAAACATCACATGAAATTTGAATTAAATAAGCAACTGATTCTAAAACCTACGTAATCTCTAGATCATATCATCTTTGTGATGATCAGAAGGGAGACTTTTGTCATTACTATCTTTCATGGCCGTAGCATCATCTTATCAAATATTTATGGGTTCTCCCATGCAGATTGAATAAAGCATGATTCTTATCCCTGTGAATCTTTTTTTTTTTTTTTTTAGGTAATAGAGAAGCAGGTAAATTAAAAGAACTGTTGCTTATCTCTCATGTTTACTTTATAAAATGTCATTTAGTTCCTATTTTTTTCTTAAATGGGTGTTTTTACAACCTATACTTCATTAAGAAACACACGCTGATATCAACTAATTGTTCACTGGTTTTTGCCTTTCCTAAAATATCCTGTAACCTTGCATCATTATGCTAGATCCTTTCTGCCTATGGTTAATAAAAAGCTGGCCATGGCTAAGGTGTCCCCAGAAATGCTTGTCATATTTGTCATTCACTCATCCATGAAAGAGACTCATTTTTCTTGGAAGTTCCTTGAAGCCCTCACCCCAATGGCTCTGTTGCCCTATGATGGACAATTGCCTTCTAGTTTTTTTGAAGGCTGTTACTGATTCCCTTTCTTAGGTAGGAGCAATATACATTTTGGTAGAAAATATCTATCTCCAATTTCAGGTATTGTGCTTCATATAGGACACCATCCCTGACTGCAGAGAGGGAGCATGGGAAAACATAGGCCTTATTTTAAGCTCTAAGTATTTCTACATGTCATAATTGGTTTAGGGTTAGGTTCAGGAATACAGTATCTAAGTTAGCCATTAGAATGATTGATTGCTGGAGCTTAAACATGGCCTATTTAAAGAGACTTGTCTGCTATTTAGCTTGTACTTGGAGTAATGTTAACCTGGAACTGATAAGGGTCCCCAAATATGGGACCTGAAAATGAAGTCAACAGCACCACAAATGAAGCCAAGAAATGAAGAAACATAAGTCCTGGTGACATCATCATTTTAGCTCTGAAATCAAGCCACCCCTTGATGTAGTCCCACTTCCAGAACATTGCAGTTAATTAACTCAGTAAATTTTCTTCTATTTTCCTTATTTTAATTTATGTTGATCCTTCTATCACTTGCAAAAGAAAGAGTACAGCAACATCCACTTCACAAGCCAACTCTTCGTCTCTCTTACTCTCTGGAGTCCATAGAAGAAAATGGAGTTAAGATAATTTGGGGAATAATAAAGGGAGCATACTATTATAAAAATATAACAAAAATTAGAAGCATGTGACACTGATCCAATTTAACTTCCAGGCAGAGAACCAGAGATTGAAAAAAGTCAAATTGCTCTTCATAGCCTTCAGACAAGTATCTAAGAAGACAAAGGGTCTCTTTACCACAATAGTTCTTAGTCTCGGCTACTCATTGGAATCTCTGAGAAGCCTAAAAAAAATATGCTGATTCTGGGGCCCAAGGCCAGAGATTCTGATTTAATTTGTTTGTGGTAGGACCTGTGCATGAAGTTGTAGAAAAGCTCCTCAGGTGATTCCAATGTCAAGCCAGGGTTGAGAACCACCACTTTAAAGAAATGGTTATAAGAATAAGGAAAAGTTGCAGATAAGGTACATAATGATTACTCATTTACTAAAAGCACTTTATCGAGCATCCAGGACATTCATAAATCTGTAACAAAGCTTTTCAAATGACTAACAGCATGGCCACCAACATCCACTGACATGCATGGCAAAGGAGTATCTAGAAGGCAGGATTGGCAGGAGGGGGAGCAACAGTCCAAAGGTCAAATTTCATATCCTATGGGACAAATTGGTCAGCCCTGCCTGACTTTTCAGAAGAGCAGTTAATGACACCGACTGGAGAAATCTGCTCCCATATTGAAGAAACAACATTTTGAAAATCAGTCAACATTTTATAATCCCCACCCAGAGCTTTTGAATCAGAGTGCTAATCAAGGAACACTTCCAATTTATAAGCTAGAATACTTGAAACACAGATCTTGGTAACTGCTGGAGAAGTACTTAGAGGTGAACTCATTAGGAAGTCTCACCATTTAGAAGGACCTTGGCTTTCAATATACTTTGATAAACAATGAAATCATTAAGAATCTGACAAAGGCTCTCCCAATGAGCTAGATGTTGAATCAACCACATATCTTGTGTACTTGATCTCTGAGACTTACTAGATGTATGAAGTCCCAGAAGAAAAATAAGACACAGATAAAGCTGATAAATGTGAAACTAATAACTATTATTAGTCTTTGAACTCTTGAAGTGTGCAGTAATAACAGGAGAAAACTCTCCTACCTGTAATTATTTTGAAAATTTGTCCTTCAAAAATGTTTGGCAGAAGTACCTTAGCACCTACTAGAAAATATATTATATTTATATATAATAAAAATATATTTATATTATATTTATATATAGTAGTATTATATACTATATAGTATATATAGTAATATATAATATGTAGTGTATAATATGTAGTAGTATATAATAAATAGTAGTAAATAATATACAATAGCAATATATATAAATATACTATATTTCCTCAATGGAGTCAAGTAACTTGTTATTGGGCATATGTTTGTTAATTGTATTACAATTAAAGTATCAATTATAAGAAAGAGGTAGGTATAAATTAGAGGCAGGACTTTAAGAATTTTGGCTTCTTTTTATAACTTGATAATAGTCATAATAATGACCAAGTCAGATTGTTACACTATAAATATATTATATGTGTTTACATAGGCTAAGTTTATCCTGTGGTTGATTTAAGTAAACGGAAATTTGTTATTACCTATTGAAAATATGTTTTTTATATATCATAGTCATTTTATTAAACAAAATTTTACAATGTCTTCTGAACATATAAAACAGACCAAAACTGAGATTTCCTAGTGAAATCAGATACCTTCAGGGGCTTTGAATAGATGAATCTACAATCCCAGATTTTACTGGACACACTTTTATACTGCATCATGTCTAAATGCCTAGCAATCAGATTCTTCTAAATTCTGCTAGTTCAATTATCTAACAGTATTGTCTATTAAACTGTAGTTATACTATATAGTGTTCATAATTACCTATAAACCCGGCATGTTCCTTCTCACTTCTTTTTCTTCACAGTTAGTCTGTCCTGTAATAATGTTCAGTATCCACATCTTTCTGTGTAAAATCTATTTCTTCCTCAGAGTTGTTTTAAGCCCCACTCCCTTTATGAAACTTCCCAATATTGTTTAGATATTGACCTTTTTATACTATACTAAATGATTATATTCTGTCTACAGTATCTACTGTTGTTTCATGCATATTCCTATTAGATATGAAAACTCTTTGTTTATTGAGTCTAGAGTTTTTTAATGTATGTTTATCATATGGCCTTGTTCAGTGCCTGAACTTTATGTCTTTAATAATAACTTGATTGAGGAATTAGAGTTGTAATTATATAAACAAAGAAAAAAATACATATTTTCAGATCTACTGAATTAGTATTAAATATATTGACTGTGCTGGAGAAGACTATTTTTAATATGTAATAGCTTCTTCCACAAGCAGTCATTCATTGATTCATTCACTGATTCATTTGCTTTTTCATCATTCAGTCCAAATTCTTTCCCATTTTGAAATAAAACATCTTTACACATTGAAAAATGCTCTACTCTCTTAGGTAATAACGATTCAATAAACATTGTGGGTGCAAAACTTGGAAAATGTACACTGACTTGCACAATGTCTTAAATTCCATATTAATAATACAGTGTCAATTCATTAATTATAAATGCACAGCCATTTGTTGGTGAAAAGAAAACAGGATGTCAAGGGCAAATAAAGAATTCGCTGGTGAAGCAATATCTTTGACAAGAACTTCTATTTGTCTAATGCTCTGTATAACTTTAATAGCACCCAGCAGTTGGTGGTCTGTAGTGGTTCTAGGCAATGAGTGGATTGCCTTTTCTTTGTTTGCTTTGCAACTGAAGGATGTTTGCAATATTAAAAAGCATACACACACAGACAGACACACGCCATAACAAAAACTGCCTCAAGGATACCATATGGCAGGGGCCCTGCACCTGAAACGCAAACAAAGCCAACAGCAACAGATTCAGTGTTTGTCTTTGGCTAAGAATTTGAGCTGATATCAATTATACTTTTGAGCCTGGACTGAATTCAATGAAAGCTTCTCAGTTGGCACTTTAGAAAAATGAATTAAACTAAGCTTGTTCCTTATCATTGAATGTACCAGCCAAACTGTTTTGTGCATGCCTTTGACATTTTAATTGCAGAAACTAGGTGATTTTTTTCTAAGTCTTTCTAGGACAGGTAAACAAAACACTCATTTTTCCTGGGTATATGGTTTGGACAGGTTGAACAATATTGCCAAAAGATCAATGCCTCATCATGGAGATCAGCTAATAAAAAAGTAACTATAAAATTTCATTTAATCCTTTAGAATTGTAAATATTTTCTTGCTGTTATTGTTTTATTTTGTCATATTTTAAATTGGGTCCAAAATAAGTTTAGAAAACAGTAGAAGAAGCTATTTTGCCAAATGTAGGATAGCCACAGGCTTAAAGATATTTCTTTGAATGAGATTAAATTTTAGAATTTTATGGTAAATGGTTTCTCAACTGTATATATACCTTAGCTTCAAAAAATAATTTTTATATGTATCACTAAGTGTTAAGAAGTGCTTCATGTTTTATAAAGTGAACACTTATTTTAAGATTAATAATAGAAAAAATAAGCATCTATATTGGGTATTTTTATGAGTCTTTAAGAAGTAAGACTGCATTTAAATATTCATTTATTGACCACCATATCTGTGCCCATTTCTAATATTTATTCTGCCTTCCTCTAGCTGTTCTCAGCTATGTTAAACATTTCTTTTATAAAAGAAAATGTAATTATTAAAAAATCTATGTGCTGTGGCATGCATGCTTCCTACATCAAAAAGCATAGTGAATATACATTTACAAACATCATTGAATGTTAATAAATACTATAAAATCACACAGATCTTTAAACACAAACTTTGTTGGTTTCAATTTTATTTAATAATGCAATGAATTCACTTCTTAAAACTTAACTGAAGTTTTTAGAATAGACTTTACTATTAAAATTAAACATTTTATAGAAAAACTTCATTTTGGTTTAGGGGAGTTTGAATTTTGGTTCAGGGGAGTTTTAGGACTGAAAATATTTTGAATAAGATGGAAGATAGTACTGGAAATTGTGACCTGATCAGTTTCTTGTGAGAGTGTAAATAATTTTGTTTTATTTTTGCCACTTTAGTGAAAAACGTAGTTTTTAACAGTTATAAGCAAATTTCTTTTTTTTCAAAATCCCATGATTGTCATTACATGGAACAGAATTATTGGCTAGCTGTTAATTTTGCTGATGAAGAAGGAAAAAGCATTCGTAGCCTGACTTCTTAGGCTGTACTTACAATATGGGAACCTTATTTAAATTAAGCTAAGATTTAATTTAATTTTATTAAGTGGCAATTGAGCACTTGAAAGGTAGCTATTTCAATTGAGACACTGACTTTTTAATTTTACAGTGTAGGTATAGGACATTTTCGTCATTTCAGAACGTTGTATTTCACAACATTGTCCTGTAGTTTAGGGTGATACTGTTGCTCATGTAAAATTTGAAACATTTTTACCATTTACGTTACTTAGTGATAACTTTCTAGTAAGAAGAGTATAAAATAATGTCCCTACTTGAGAGGTAAATCCTGAGATGCTGAATGGTTGAACGAGTTCCAACAAAATCTCATGGAAGATCAAGAGGTAGAATAAATAAATAAATGTATAGATAAGTCATTATAAGGCTATGCTGTCTCAAACAATTATGGCCTATTATATTTTTATGGGAAAAACACATCATGTTAAATTGTTTCAGATTTACCTAAAATAGTTAGCACTGGTTTGCATACAGTGACTTATTTCAAACCGTAGTCATGACCTGTGATAGTTGATTTTATGCATCAACATAAATGGATCACAGGGTGGCCAGATATTTGGTTAAACATTATTTTGGGTGTGTCTTAAAGTCTCTTTCTGGATGAGATCACCATTTGCATTGGTAGACTGAGTAGTTTGCCCTCCAAATGTGGCTGGGCCTCATTCAATTACTGAAGGCCTAAATAGAACAAAAAAGCTCAGAATTCCCTCTCTATGCCTGACTGTCTTTGAGCTGGGACATGTCTTCTCTTGCCTTTGGATTAAGACTTGTCTCCTGGGTCTCCAGCTTGCCAACTGCAGATCTTGAGACTGCTCAGCCTCTATAATCATATGAGCCAAGTCTTCATGATCTATCTATCTGTCTATCTATCTATCTATCTATCTATCTATCTATCTATCTATCTCTCATTAGTATTCTCTTTCTCTCCAACATTTTCTATTTCTCTGGAGAACCCTGACATACAGATTTTGGTACTGAGTAGTTCTAGAAGAACAATTTTAAGGATGTGTTTTCTGAATTGGGTCTGGCACTTCTGGAATTGTCTCTTTAATCTGATTAGATTTACAGACACTAATAACTATTTCTAGCAGTAAAGACCATTGATGGTCTATGACGTTAACTATCAGTTGAGATATGCAAAATATCTGCATCAGATACTCCTAATCAACCACTTATAAGAAACAAGCAGCAGAGTGACTGTTTATAAAATACTTCCCAACATTCTTGGAAAACTAATGAATAAATGAGATTAACTGGTTGCTGCTAATGCTTCTGAACAAAGTGGTTTTAAAAAAACAACAAGATGAGCTCAGAGTTCAAGAATGCAAATTTCAACTCAAATACTGAATAAATAAACTGAAAGTGTCTACTTATATCCTCAAAGAGACCCTTATCTCCTGTAGCCACAGTATTGAGATTGCTGAAAATCAAATACAGGATATCATCCTGAAACTGTCTCAATTACAACACAAGTTGAATTCTCAGCCTTGCAGAATGTCAACTGTAAAACTTAGGCATTTTTACAGTTGGGCAACTATAAAAGAGGGCATTGATTTGGAATAAATTGATATTGGCATGCTAGAATTGAGATGTGTGGGAAGATCCTGATGAAATTTGGGTCATTTAGCCCTTAAATTCTGAAGAGACTTCTTTGCCAGTGGCTTCCTCACCCCCAGGGGTAGCAGCCTCTCCACAACTTCCTCCTTCTAAGTGGGTTAACCCTGTATTGCCTGAGGAAATTGTGATGGCCTCCCCTGAGACAGTTGCCTTGAAGATAATGCTGAGTCTCCCTAGGACTCACTTTCACTGCTCCTCCTTGATTCTAGATCTACAACTTGATTTATGTCTTAGGGGAGCCCAAAGGGTGAGGTACAAAGAGTGTGATCCATGAGGAGACACTCTATACTTCCATATAACTACCCAAATTTTCTAACTTATAAGGCAGAATCTGTAAAACATGTATTGGAATAGATCTTAACAATGAGATAAAGGTAAAAGGAACATAATGTCAAATCAGAAAAAAATTATTGGTATGGGCTTGCTAAACAGATTCTTCATCTAATGTTGCAGCTTGAAGAGATGGAAAGGGCTATAACAATTTCTTTAGTTGGCTGAAATATGAACCATAAAACATGACTCACAGTGATCAAACTGGAAATACTGGGCTGACTTGGTTTAACATAGAGTGAAAGACTCAAAGGGTTAAGGTGATTAGATTGTTAGAATACATTTGTTATTTCAGACCTAGTTACCCACACTAGGAGGGTTCAGAAGGCATATCTTTTACTAAAAGTATGAGAAGTAAATTTGTGAGATCTCTGGTATCCTTGAAAAAATCTATGATTACTCTTCTCTATAGGCTAGACATTACCATGGGAACTGCAGTCACCAAATTGGAAGATCTAAATGTAATGGCAGTACTTGGATCCCAGGGAAGCAGGGGCCAAGTGGTAGCACTCAATTGTCAAAGGCAAGGTGGAAGTGGTCACAGAACTTACAGTGAACTTATAGAATACCTTAAGCAACATTACTGTATTCCACACAGCAGTGCTTCTGATCAAGGAACTCACTTCACAGAATAAGTATGACAATGGTCCCACTTTCATGTCATTTATTGGTTTTACCATGTTCCCAGCCATCCTGGAGAGCTAGCTTGATAAAACAGTGAAATGACCTTTTGAAGACTCAGAGTGATAGCTAGGTGGCATTACCTAGCAGGGCTGGCCTCCAGAAGGCTCTATGTGCTTTGAATAAGTACCCAATACATAGGGCTATTTCACACATATGGAGGCTTCACCTGTTTCAGAATGGAAACAGGCGACACAGCACTCACTATTACCCCTAGTGATCCACTAGCAAAATACGTGCTTTCTGCTTTCACAACTTTTTGCTCTGCTGGCCTTGAAGTCTTAGTTCCAAAGAAAGGGAATGTTTCCAACATGAGCTACGTAAATGACTCTGTTCAATTGAAAGTTATGATTACTGCCTGACTCCTATAGATTCCTCATGTCTCTGAATCAACAGGAGAGGAATGGAGTTACTGTGCTAGCCTGAGTGATTGATCCTGACCTCTAAGGGGAAGTTGGGCTATGATTCCATAATGGAAGTAAGAAAGAGTATGTCTGAAATAGACAATCTCTTAGAGTGTCTCTTATTGCCATGCCCTGTGATTAAGGTCAATAGGAAACTGTAATGACCCATTCCAAGCAGGACTACTAATGGCCCAGACTCTTTAGGAAAGGAAGAAGTGTTATTCCACCAGGTAAAGAATCACAACCAGCGGAGGTGCTTACTGAATGCAAGGAAACTATAGAATGAGCTGTGTAAGAAGATTGTTATAAATACCAGCAATGACTGGTTTAAGAAACAGAATGGTAATTGTCATAAGTATTCTTTGTCCTGTCATAAATATGTTTTGTTTGTTTATATGTATTAAGGTAATATTTTTGTTTTCTTCCCTCTCTTATTCCCTTATCATGTGACATAAAATGTATTGACTTCCTATCACAACATTTAAGCATTGTTAATTTTATATAATAGTATTTAAGTTACAGGATGTCAAAGAGAAGAGTAAACATCACTCAAAAATTTAACCTCCTATTCTGGATAAGAGATTTGTGTATTTTCAGTTGTAGATAGGATACTTGTATCATATTAGTAAGAATTGCAACCTTGCCATGTCTTTATTTGGAGATTAAGTATCATTAAAGTTGATGTTTATGGGTGCCAAGTTGACAAGGGGCAGATTTGTGGTGGTTCATCGTATAATTCAACTTGAGTGGGCCATAGGGTGCTCAGATATTTGGTTAAACATTATTCTGGGTATGCCTGTGAGGGTTTTTCTGGATAATGTTAGCATTTGAACTCATAGACTGAGTGAAGCAGGTTGCCCTCCCCGATGTGGCCAATTGCTGAAGGCCTGAATAAAACAAAAGAGCCGAGTGAGAGAGAATCTTCTGTCTATGTCCAACTAATTTGAGCTGGAACATTAATCTTTTTCTGTCTTTGAACTCAGACTGGAAATGGAACAAATACCATTAATTCTCCTGGTTCCCAGGCCATTGACTCAGGCTTGGGGAACTTACCCATGGGCTCTTCTGATGCTAATGCTCTGAAATTCAGACTTGAACTTACATTATAGGCTCCACTGGTTCTCAGACTTTGAAACTTATACCATCAATTCTCTTAGGTCTTCAGCTTCTGAACCGCAGGTCTTGAGATTTTTCAGCCTCCATTATTAAGCGAGCCAATTTCCTATAATAAATACTTTTTCTGTGTGTGAAGATGATATGATATTATATATCATATATATGACTTTCATGATACACATACAGGACACATATATTCTATAGGAGTATATAACGAGAGAGAGATGTATAGATATACATACACATACACTGGGTATAGGATATATATATTCCATTGGTTCTACTTCTCTCGATTAGCCCAATACATATACCAAAAAAAAAATTATTAGGTGCCTATGATGAGCCATCATTTGTTCCAACAGTCAGCCCTAGACCTCCCAAGAGCAATAATTAATTTATAGGTTTTCTCAAACATACTGGAATGTAAGAGTGACTTGACTTGGAAATATGGTCTTACTGAAACTATATCTGAAATGTAACTTTCTTTCTGGTTCTCCTTAGTCACTTTCTCCTACTTACATCTGTGAATCAGAAACACAACTTCTCTTTTTACATGTATAACTCTACCTCCATCCCCTACTCAATTTCACTTGAGTAGACATACTAAGAGAATGCGGAAAAATCAGTTTTAAATTGGTTTGCTGGAAGGGGATTGTGCTGGCTTGAGAGAGCTGGTTATTAGCATCTTTTACTTACTCTGCATTTAGGGACATCATCTTGGTCACTGGAAACCATCCATAATGGAAGTGTTAACACCATGAAAATCTGCAAATGCAACAGATCAGATGGACTCCACTCTTGTGACATGGTTGTTAACTATTGCCAGTGTATTGCTGACTTTGAAGATGTGGGGAAACTTTTTTTTTTTTTTAATAAGCAACAGCCTACTTTTTGCTTTGTTTCTCTACTCTGCCTCCCAAGGATTAGGCATCTAGTGGTTTTGGCAGAAATTCTGAGTGTAACATGAAGACAATAGTCAGGAAATATTGGGTCATAAAATGATGTATAGGCCTGTCTTAGTAAGTGGCTTGATAAAGAGAGATACACAATTTTAATTCTGTTAACCCAAGAATTGGGGGGGTGAAGGTTCATGTTGACTGTCCTAGTTAAGATTTTAGCATAAAAAAAAATGACATGGTATCACCTACATATTTATTGCATACCTATGCAGCCACTTTGTGTGTATATACACTGCAAGATTTACAGAAACCCTCAGTAACTAATTGGTGTCTGCCAAGCATTAATGAAATCCTTAAGACAAACGTCATCATTGTTTTTGCCCAACAAGTTTTTTTGTTTGTTTGTTTGTTTTGGCAATACTACAATTGAGATGTGGACATTTTCTCTGGTTGGATAATATACAAATCATTAAACATAATCCTAAAATCTCCTTTAAAATCTCTGTCTTACTCTAGAAGAGTTGAATAGAAAAAAAATCCTTCTGCAATAAATAAAATAATGCAAAATATGTTTTTATAACTCTGGGCTTCTATTATCTTCCACATCTCTGGCTTATATATACTAGGTATGTCTACAATGAGTAAAGAAAAAAGTACAGCAAAGCCCAACTTCCAAATTTCAGGCTCTTAGGAAGCTTCCACAGCTTTTCAAAGATGCTGATAATCAATAGAAAAACTATTATATTAATACACGAAGTCTCCTCTATGTGGAAACACATAGGCGTGCATCTTGCAGAATCAGCAGTCAGATGTCATTAGATGCTCGGGCATAGCAGCTGATTTAGAAGATGTAGCATGTTATTGGAGACATTACAGGGAAGATTCGTGTAGCCTGGTGGCCCCAATACTTTTCTGGGATATTTATGAACCTTGAACCTACTCAAAATAGCTTATTAATATCGGTCACTGTTTTATGGGAGTCTATCAATTACATGCTGGTGTGTTTATCCCAGTGGCCTGTAATAAATATAAAATTTAAAATAATTCACATTATTATGGGAAAAACAAGCTAACTTTTATGTTACAGTTATAACTTTTTTTTCTGATTTGTAAGAAATGGAAGCCATATGTTCAGATGTTTATTAACATTTTATGTGTTTAAATGCTTCATATTTTTCCGCACTACCTCAATACGGACTAAATTTTACTTGCTCTCTCTCGGACTTGATGACAAATTTTGCAGTGAAAGAAATCATTGGAATAAATAAGCGTGATTCTAGCTGTAGCATTCTCCATATACAAGAAGTACGGGACCAAGAAAATGTACTTACAAAGCTCTTCAAGCCAATAGATGAATGATAGGCTGCTGAGTCCTGGTGAACTCAAATTATCAGCAATTCCTTCACAGATGGGTTGAAATTTTCAAGCTGGTTAAAATCTTGCCAAATGTAAAGTAGAATTATAATGATCCGTTTTGAGACCCTGGCCTTATTTTAAAATATTGTGTAACTACATTTGAAGTTTAAGTTTACAGAAATATACTTTAGATAATTTATCCTACAGAAATAAAGGCAGCAGTATCTAAAGATATATGTATAAAAATATCTATTAAAACACTGTTTAAAGTAGCTAAATCTGGAAATAACCTTAATGCCTATTAATAAGAAAAGGTTGATTGGGATTTTAACACATTCACTTCAAGAACCATCATTCAGCTACTGAAAAGAATGCATTAGATCCAAACTATTGTTTTGGAAAGAGCAATTATCTATAGTTGGTAAAAAAGCAAGTTGTTGATAAATATGTATTGGATAATTTCATTTACATAAAACAAATAATCTAAAAGATACAGAAAGTAGTTCTTTCCATCACGTTCCACCTAACTGATGCAACAAATTCCTCTATGTGCTTTACTCCTCTATAAAACGTGCAAAAAGCAAATAGATTGTTCCCTGAAAATTGATTTCAGTATGGTTATTCACACATTTCTATTCCTATCATTAAACATTCACTTACTAAAAATTAGTTGTATTTGTTACCAAATCTCTTTGGGCACTTGTTCTTCCTATTGGAAGTATGACATTGAATAAAATATTACACGAAGTGATTATAAATAAATGTGATGAAAAAGTTATTGCTTCTATGAAAACAAAATTAAAAATCTTGGAAAGACTGCAGAAATTAAAGTCACTAAAACATACATATTTAGAAAATAGATGTGGACAAAACCATTGTGAAAAGAGCAGGGTAGAAAATTCTACATTAAATTGCTTAGCAAATGAGATGCACTTTAAAGAAACCCAAACTGGAAGTTTTGGTGTGATTAACGTAAGAAAGTTTAAAATCAGCTGGGGCATGCTCTTAGAAATATAATGTGTTTAAATGTATGTGATTAAATTAAAAATATTTTCAAGATATACCTATATCTGTTTTATGCTCCCCATTTATTGGACAACCACCAGTTCTGACAAATGAGATAGATCTTTGATCACAGATATTTGTGTATATACTGTGAATATGCAAAAAACTCACACATGAAAGGATGTATATCAATTTGTTAACATGGGCAGAAAGCTAGATAGGGAAAAGTAAAAAGAAAGAGAAGAAGGGATAAGAAAAAAGCTGTGGCAAATAAGAATATATGAATGGTATTCTCTATTATATGTAGAATAGCATTCTATCTGTAGTGCTGCCTTACACAAGTAAAAATGTGCATGTGGACAAGTTCAAGGGGTATCATGAACAAAGACATCGATTTCATTAGGTAATGGAACATTGAGTACTTTTCCTTCTGGTTTCTAACTATTCTAATGTAGTGTTCTCACTAAACTGAAAGAAATTAAAACTTTAAAAAAGAAAATAGAAATTAGAGAATGTTGACTTGTATAATTTTACTTCACTAGAGGCTTTGCAGATTTTACTTTTCTATACGATGCTAATTTTTTTGAGTTATAACACATCACTATTTTAAAAACATACAACCTTGGGGAATAGCGGCATAAATTAGTGTACAATTTTCTAAGGAAAGAAATTAAAGGGCATGGTAATTAAAAAATACAACCTAGAAGAGAATACATACTATTTCTATTCTAATTCCTTACCTTAGTGCTGACAGCATGTATAGTCAAAAAAGAAAAATGTGGCAATGTCAGATTTTTGAGTGAGAATTGAGGGCTAAGTTAAATAAATGAGTCAGTGTATCTTCTTCACCTTTCCTTCAAAATCAAAATAAGGAAATGAATAATTTAGTCTCCAAAACCTTAGATCTTGAGAGCAGATATTAAAGCTGGAAAATCTTCCCTGTGACACTTGTTTACTAAATTTGTTTCATGGTAGAGTACTGAAAGAATTTCAAATACAGTTTTGATCAAAACACAAAGAATTTTTGATGTTAATCCATTAAAATGTATAAGGAGTTGTTCACACAGAAAAACTTCTGCCAGGTCTAATATTGCATGTTGAAAAATAACTTCCATATGGTTCCTAATTGTCCTTTTGTTAGACATTAAAATAACTATCTCCATTTCTTTGTTCCTACATTCTTTGACTCTAAGAAAACAAAAAAAAATTAGAACAACCCTTTACCTAACCCTTCAACAGGCATTTTCATTTATTCACAGTGAAATTAAACATTTTTCTAAATTATAAATATGATTTCAAACTTACATGAAAGTGGCAAGAATCATATAAAGATATTACATATATATCTTACCTAAGTTTAAATACTTCAAAGACTTTGCATAATTGTTTTACATTATTTTTCTCTCTCTTTCTCTCTCCATCATGTATCTATATTTTAGGATTATTGGAGAGTGTGCTGGAGACATCATAGCCCTTTGCTTCTAATACATCAATGAGTGTTTCCTAAGAACAAGAACCTTCTCTTACATAACTGCTACCATTATAAAAAATCACAAAATTTAGCATTGTTACTATACTATCATTTAATCTGCAGTCCATGTTCAAATTTTGCCAGTTGCATCCATATGTCCTTTCTCACAAATATTCTCCTGCGTTTAGGATCCAATCTGGGATCACATGTTGCATTTAGTTGTCAGGTCTCCTTAGACTCTTTTTTCCCTAAGAATACTATTTTTAATATGATCACATTTTTAAATCAAATCTACTAATTTTGTGTAATTTTTAAGAAATGATAACAGCTAAACAACTTCCAAGTCAGCAGTGTATCTCTCATAGCCTGTTTAAATGGAAAGGATTCAGAGCCTTTCTTTGTCTTTATCTTGGATAGTACAGTTATTTTGTAGAATGTACATCAATTTGAATTGGTCTGATAATTTCTCATAATTAAATTTAGGATATGCTATCTTCTTCAACAATGCCACAGGAATCTCAGTGCATCATATCAGGAGGCCCATAATGTCTAGTTGTCTCATTGCCAGTAATGTTAGCTTTGATTACTTGGTTAAGACGGTGTCTGTCAAGTTTTCTTCAGTGTACAGTTAGTGTTTTCCTTTTGGTTATTAAGCATTTTCTTATTTTTCTTTTAAACTGTTAAAGTACTCTTCTCTTAAGTTTTTCTCTTAAAATAGTACATATTTAAATTTTGACTCAATCTCAGAGTTGTATTATTTTAATGGGAATGTTTGTCTAAAATGTATGTATGTCTAAAATCCTCAGCTTCTCCCATCATTCTTCATCATCCTTTTTGAAGTCCGTGTATAAGTCTGATGATTTTAAAAAATTTTAAAAATTCAATTTCTGATAATTCAAGAGCCTTGCACTACCAAGTATCTAACCACTTATTACTACTACAAATACAATTCTTAGCTTAGCTTGGAAATAGTGTGTGTGTGCATGTGTGTATTTATATGAGAAATTGTTCATTTTTGTTTGTGTCTCTGCCTCAATATGTGATTTCTCTTAGAACAATGCCTCTGTAATTATTCTCAGCCCTTGGCACAGTACTTGTCATATGTAAATGGTACCTGAACCACCTGCCATGTTACATGGCTCCAGGAGGTCACCATTCACATTCCTGTCTTGAATGGACTTTTGGAACAACTTCACAGCCAATGATAGTCCTAGAGTTGTGCATGCAAGGACCCTGAATGGTGTTCAGTAATGAACACATGAAAAATCAGATGTCTAGTTTTCATAGCTAGCACAGTGCTACAGACGTGGGATGACCTTCCTTTATTCAGTGTCTTCCTCTCTTGTAACTAATGATACCAAGATCGTGTGATTTTGTTCTTCCATCACTTTGACAGTTTCTCCTTATTAATTAGACTCAAAGTTCACTGTGAGTGAACTCACAAAATATACTGTAAAGCTTTCTGGACTTGGAGGCAGAGATCTTCCTCTAGCAAGCACTTACTCTCCCTACCATCTCAAATTCCTAGGTCTATCTTTCCTTCAATCATCCTGAACAGATAACAATATTATTTTAAAGGGCATTAAGCATGAGTAATCACTTTTTTTCATAGCTTTTTATCTTCACTGTTTGCTTACAGTATTTTTTAAAGGTAAAGTCTACATACCTAAATGGAAAAATTTTAAGAATAAAATTTAAAGAGTTTTGAAAAATAAGTTTGCCCTTGAAACCCACTACATTCATATTAAACTATAAACAATTTCATCACTTTTGGAGATTTCCTCTTGTTTCTCAGCCTGCTCACCCATAGGAAACTACTTATCTTTGTGAGTTTTTTTTTTTCTACTACACATTAGTTCTGTCGGTTATAAAATGCCGTATACATACAATACACACCAATTTTGTGCCTGGCATCTTTTGATCAGCACAATGACTTTGAGATTCAGTCATTATGCTTTGTATGTACTTTATTTCTTTTTGTTGTTGAGTAATACTCCCCTGAATGATTACACCACAATTTGTTTATCCAGCCTTATATTGATGGATATTTGAGTTGTCTCTAGTTTTTGACCCTTAAAAATGCAGCTGCTATTAAGACTCTTGACTAAGTGTTTTTGTGGACATATTATTTTATTCCTCTTGGTTAAATACCTAGAAGTGCAACTGTTGTGTCAGAGGTGAATGTATGCTTAGATTTGTTAACAAACAAAAAGCACAATATTTTTCAAAGTCTTTGTATCATCTTGTATTTCCACCAGCAATTCATGAGAGTTCCAGCCACTCTATATGCTTTCCATTATTTGGGACTTGACAGACAATCTTTTTATTTTTTCTGGTGAGATTGTAGTGATATTCGATTGTGGTTGTAACTTCCTGTTGACTATACTCAGTAACTTTCCATATGCTTATTGGCTATTCACAAATTGTTTTTGGAAAATGTTCATTTAAGAGTTTGTGTTTTTTTATTTATTTTTATTTCAATAGCTTCTGAAGTATAAGTGGTTTTTTTTTTTTTTTTTTTTTTTTTTTTTTTTTTTTTTTTTTTAAATGTTTTAATTTTTAAACATTGATTTAATTAATTTTTGTGAAAAAAAAAAACAAGAAGTTTAAATTGTGAAAAAAAAAAATTTTTTTTA